>SJYA01001795.1:174663-240406 GCA_006410615.1 Neotragus moschatus | reverse complement strand
GTCTAAGAGGGTCAAATCAAGATGTGCCAAAGGTTACATATTTACAAAAGGACTTCATCCCAAGCCCCATGCTAACCCAGATCCCTGGGGGCAGTGTTAGTCTCAATGACCACTGCAATTTAGCAGCAGTTTAAGATTTCATTGAGGCTGTACTAGGAAAATCAGAACAATCAGTACCAAGAAGCAAAGCGATGCAAAGTGAGGGGTCATGCCACTGGTCGAGGTCCTCGAGTGCATCCGGATGGCCTGGCCTCTTTAGGCCGGGTCACCTCAGCCCGGAACTTTGTCACGGGTGGATTTTCTCTCAGAGCCGCTCCAGACAGACAGCAATGAGAGAAAAGAAGGCAAACTATTTCTTCCCCATTGCCTGAAATTTTGTCATTCTGCCAGTGTTAAATCCATCAATGCCTCTATCTCTCTGGAGTTCTAACTCCCACTAAAGAGGACTGCCTGAATCCAACTGTTTCAAATTAAACCTTTTACCCCTGAACACAGATAGCACGGCCACTTTTCTCTGTACCTCTAACCAAAAAGCACGAGTGTTTCCTTGCTGTTGATTATATCTGCGACATACCTTTGTCTTCATTTTCTTACTCAGTTTTTCCATTGCCAGTACAACCAATTTTCTTTATTAAGTTCTCTCTGCTTTAAATTTGTTGAATGATTTCATTTTCTTAGTTAAAATTTGAAGAACACAAGCAATATTTGATCTGTTCTATACATATGCTGCATGCTAAGTTGCTTCAGTTGTGTTCCACTTCTTGCGACCCTATGGACTGTAGCCTATCAAGCCCCTCTGTCCACGAGGATTCTCCAGGCAAAAATACTGGAATGGGTTGCCTTGCCCTCCTCCAGGGGACCTCCCTGACCCAGAGATCAAACCTGTGTCTCTTATGTCTCCTGCACTTGCAGGTAGATTCTTTACCACAAGCACCACCTGGGAAGTATGCATACATGTAATATTTAAATGTTAAGATATTGAAAGACACAGAAGGGTTTGTAAAAGTAAAAGGCGCTACAAATTTTATTTTCTTGGGCTCCAAGATCACCACGGGTGGTGACTGCAAGCATGAAATTAAAATATACTTGCTCCTTGGAAGAAAAGCAATGACAAATCTAGACAGCATATTAAGAAGCACAGTGCTCTTGAGCAACCCAAAGGGATAGAGTGGGGAAGGAGGTGGGAGAGAGATTCAGGATGGGGGGAATAAATGTATACCTGTGGCCAATTCATGTTGACGTATGGCAAAACTCATCAAATTATTGTAAAGCAATTATCCTCCAATTCAGATAAATTAATTAATTAAAAATTAAAAAAAAAGTAGAGACAAATAATTTTGCCAACAAAGGTACATATAGTCAAAGCTTTAGTTATTTCAGTAGTCATGTATGGATGTGAGACCTGGACTATAAAGAAAGCTGAGCACCAAAGAATTGATGTTTTTGAATTGTGTTGTTGGAGAAGACTCTAGAGAATCCCTTGGACAGCAAGGAGATCAAACCAGTCAACCTTAAAGGAAATAAGCCCTGAATATTCACTGGAAGGACAGATGCTGGGGCTGAAGCTACAATACATTGGCTACCTGATGAGAAGAGCTGACTCACTGTAAAAGAACCTGATACTTGAAAAGACTGAAAGCAAAAGGAGAAGGGAGAGGCAAAGGATGAGATGGTTAGGTAATATCACTGATTCAATAAACATTAATTTGAACAAATTCCTAGAGACAGTGGAGAACAGAGGTGCCTAGCGTGCTGCAACCCATGGAGTTGCAAAGTCAGAGATGACTTAGTGACTGAACAATATGATCTCTATATAAAAAAATAGTCTTCTCACAAATCTGGTAATAATTGCATATCTCTATATTATTTTCCATTTCCAGGTTTTAAGTTGGACATTTATATAAATGTTCTATGAGATAAAGTCTTTATTATTCCAGTGTGGTTAATGCTTGACAATTTAGTAAATTGTTTTTTCTAGAACACTTCATTTATAAAAGCAAGCTTATCTTTCTCAGCATTTTTTTTTCTTCTTAGCTCTTCCATATTTTTCTCATGGAGTTGCTTGTTGGGCCAAGCAGTCAAAAGAGAAGAAAGAAAAGGAGAAGGAGAAGGAAGAAGTTGCGGAGAAGGAGAAAGAAGAAAGGAAGAAGGAAACAGCAGGAGGAGGTGGGGCAAAGAAACAATTATTTTTTGGAATTTTAGATTTAGGATTACACTCTAGTTGTTGACTCTGGTTTCTGCCTGATAAAGTAAATAATCTGCAGTTAGCCAATAATCTGCAGGGATGAACCAATATCCAAAAAGAAGCATAAAACAGAATTACATTTGAAGATTCTCTTTGCAGTTCTTTTGAAGTCAAGCTGCAACTCTGCTCTATGTTTTTACATACAAATATAAGTATATATATGTACATATACATATTAATTTAAATAATTGGGGGGTGTACACTATCAGTATAATCTTGATTAAACTAGGCTGAGTTCATTTTCCTTCACTTGCAACCTACGCTGTCTTAAGTAATGCAAATAGTATTATACTATATTGTCTTGATGTGTCAGACTGGTAAACTGACCCCTTGGAACAAGAAACAGTAGTAATACCTCAGTAAGTAGTAAGAAACAGTAGTAAGTAGAAGTTAAATCATTCCTGTTGCCTAGATTCCATTTTTAAAAGCTTGAATCCCAGATTCCAACTAGAATTGAGAGCAAAAGCCACAGGTGGATTGTAGGTGGAAATTTGGCTCTTCTAGGGCTTGACAAGAAAAAGTCAAATGTTTTCTCATGTTGGGGGTGAATTTTAAGATAGAACAGAAGCAGATAGTGAGGTAGAAAAAAAATTCAGAAAATATATCAGGAAAGTGGAACCAGCTCCTTGAGAGGCATTACATATTTTGCGAAGCAATGGGTGGAATATATACATCACAGGTATCTAAATAAGTTAGGTGACAAGAATACAAAATCTTTCAGAGTGAAATTATATCTTTTTCTGATTCATTTAGTGCATTAATTCATCTCCTATTCCTTATCATATAAATGAAAGAGATGGCTCAAGGGCAAAATAAAGTCCTATTGACAGATAGAACACGGGAAGTCCTAGCTAGCAGCCACCTTTGAAAGCTTGTTTTGCTTTCTTATATATTTATAAAGAATGGGTGGGGATGATCTGGAGGGATGGTGTGGGGAGGGAGAGGGAAGGGGGGAGTCCGGATTGGGAACTCAGGTACACTTATGGCTGATTTATGTCAATGTATGGCAAAATGAGTAGAGTATTGTAAAGCAAAACAAACTAAAAAAGAAAAAAAAAAAAAAGAATGCTTTAACATCTAAGTGTTCAGAGTAGTAATTTGGAGAGTTATTCTAACTAAGTTTCCTCTAGTGTTTGCTACTACTTTAAAAAATGCAGCACATTTTTTTTTTTTCTTTCGGTGAACAGGACAGTTATATTTAAAAACACATAAAAAATCTTAGGAAGAGTACTCCCTTAAGTATTACAGGAAAGAAAGTTTATTCAAAGCCTCTCATCCTATGCTTTCCCTCAACACAGTTTTGACCCTTTCTTAGGGCCAAACATAAGTAAATGCTGCTTACACATACATACTTTTTTTTTTTAATGGCAAGAATGTTCTCTAAAAATCAAACTTTGATAAAATATTTAAGCAGATAAATTTGCCTGGTTACATTTTGCTCCACACCCCACCCCTCCTGCCCCCACTCCCGACTTTTTTCTCTAAGAACATTCCTAGTATATGTGCTCCTCCTTCTTCAACTCCCTGGCTATTCTCCAATATATCTAATGGTTTTTGAAGTTTTAACAATTTTCCTTTTTCATTTATACTTACGTTTTAAGAGGAAGATTTTTGGAGATTGAATTTTCAGGATTCACTGTAAATAAATGTTTAATGATGGAGATTCTGACTTTGATAATATACTGAGACAGAGTTGGGCACATGCTTCAATAGTTCACAGAGGTAAATGCTTCACTAAATTATTAGTCAAATATTGCAAAAGTATGACTAAGCCCTATAAAATCTCCTCCTAGAATCTTGCATTCCTTTTCCATAAACACACTAATTTATCTATCAATTATTGGGGCTTCCCAGGTGGCTTGGTGTTAAAGAATTCACATGCAAAGGCAGGAGCCACAGGAGATGCAAGTTCAATTCTTGGGTCAGGAAGATCCCCTGGGGGAGGACATGACAACCCACTCCAGTATTCTTGCCTGGAGAATCCCATAGACAAAGAAACCTGGTGGGTTACTGTCCATGGGGTCACAGAGTTGGGTATGACTATAAAATTGAGCATACACCACCATCACTTATCTAATGTACATCTTATTTAGGGATCTTAGGACTTGGGGCCAATTTTTAACTTTCAGTTTAAATTTCAGTTTCTTTTCACTGATATATAGACTAAACCAAGGTATTGTCTCTTTCATAGAATAATGATTAGATCTATATCCAAATTATCCAGGTTATTTTGGGAGGTAAGATTTATATTTAATTCTATTAAAATCAGTCATGATAACAATGATAAAATTCCTTGACTTTTTTAGAAACCTTTTTAAATTGGGTCAATGTAATCAGCTCAAAAATGTTTCAGTGAATGAATATATCTATTAATGATAAATATCAGATTTGACTTGAGTATAAAAGAGTGATGGTGGAATGGCATCTAGCGGAGGTTAACTTTTAAAAGCTCAAACTTCATATCATTTAAAATTAGTAAGAATATTTTTCCTTCAACAATTGTTCATTCTATAAACTTGTGTAGGACTTACATTTTCAAAATAGCGTAAAGGAAACCATTATGGGTTTTTTTGTTTAATGAAACATTCCTTGTAACCAAGTTTTATTTATCTCTGTAATGTTATTTCCCATTTCACTGCTGCTGCTGCTAAGCCGTTTCAGTCGTGTCCGATTCTGTGCGACNTGTTTGCTACTACTTTAAAAAATGCAGCACATTTTTTTTTTTCTTTCGGTGAACAGGACAGTTATATTTAAAAACACATAAAAAATCTTAGGAAGAGTACTCCCTTAAGTATTACAGGAAAGAAAGTTTATTCAAAGCCTCTCATCCTATGCTTTCCCTCAACACAGTTTTGACCCTTTCTTAGGGCCAAACATAAGTAAATGCTGCTTACACATACATACTTTTTTTTTTTAATGGCAAGAATGTTCTCTAAAAATCAAACTTTGATAAAATATTTAAGCAGATAAATTTGCCTGGTTACATTTTGCTCCACACCCCACCCCTCCTGCCCCCACTCCCGACTTTTTTCTCTAAGAACATTCCTAGTATATGTGCTCCTCCTTCTTCAACTCCCTGGCTATTCTCCAATATATCTAATGGTTTTTGAAGTTTTAACAATTTTCCTTTTTCATTTATACTTACGTTTTAAGAGGAAGATTTTTGGAGATTGAATTTTCAGGATTCACTGTAAATAAATGTTTAATGATGGAGATTCTGACTTTGATAATATACTGAGACAGAGTTGGGCACATGCTTCAATAGTTCACAGAGGTAAATGCTTCACTAAATTATTAGTCAAATATTGCAAAAGTATGACTAAGCCCTATAAAATCTCCTCCTAGAATCTTGCATTCCTTTTCCATAAACACACTAATTTATCTATCAATTATTGGGGCTTCCCAGGTGGCTTGGTGTTAAAGAATTCACATGCAAAGGCAGGAGCCACAGGAGATGCAAGTTCAATTCTTGGGTCAGGAAGATCCCCTGGGGGAGGACATGACAACCCACTCCAGTATTCTTGCCTGGAGAATCCCATAGACAAAGAAACCTGGTGGGTTACTGTCCATGGGGTCACAGAGTTGGGTATGACTATAAAATTGAGCATACACCACCATCACTTATCTAATGTACATCTTATTTAGGGATCTTAGGACTTGGGGCCAATTTTTAACTTTCAGTTTAAATTTCAGTTTCTTTTCACTGATATATAGACTAAACCAAGGTATTGTCTCTTTCATAGAATAATGATTAGATCTATATCCAAATTATCCAGGTTATTTTGGGAGGTAAGATTTATATTTAATTCTATTAAAATCAGTCATGATAACAATGATAAAATTCCTTGACTTTTTTAGAAACCTTTTTAAATTGGGTCAATGTAATCAGCTCAAAAATGTTTCAGTGAATGAATATATCTATTAATGATAAATATCAGATTTGACTTGAGTATAAAAGAGTGATGGTGGAATGGCATCTAGCGGAGGTTAACTTTTAAAAGCTCAAACTTCATATCATTTAAAATTAGTAAGAATATTTTTCCTTCAACAATTGTTCATTCTATAAACTTGTGTAGGACTTACATTTTCAAAATAGCGTAAAGGAAACCATTATGGGTTTTTTTGTTTAATGAAACATTCCTTGTAACCAAGTTTTATTTATCTCTGTAATGTTATTTCCCATTTCACTGCTGCTGCTGCTAAGCCGTTTCAGTCGTGTCCGATTCTGTGCGACCCCATAGACGGCAGCCCACCAGGCTCCGCCATCCCTGGGATTCTCCAGGGAAGAACACTGGAGTGGGTTGCCGTTTCCTTCTTCAATGCATTAAAGTGAAAAGTGAAAGTGAAGTCGCTCAGTCATGTCCGACTCTTCCCTACCCCATGATCTGCAGCCTACAGGCTCCTCCGTCCATGGGATTTATCTGAAGGTAAATTATTCATCCGTTAATTCAGTGTTCTCATTTCTTTTGCAGATTCTCAATGTCTGCCTGCTGTGGTTAAAATAATCGTCAACACACTGGCAATGCATCATACTGGTCAGCTTGATTTTGTTTCCTTTTATAAAATCATTTAACATAATTTCTTGATTATTTGCAGTTATATAAGTGATTTCAAATTAAAAATAATCCTTTCTTAGACTTCTGGTAATGAGTTTATTTTTCTAAACATGGCCTCCATAATTCCAGTAAGGGCTTCCAATCCTTATTAAAACATTTATAAACCACTGCTGTGGTTCTACTGTTGTCAGTTTTATATTGTCTTCTCTTGTATCCTGTGCAATCATGTGAAATATTACCTTGAAAATTGTACCAATTGCTGTCCTGTTATCCTAAGTCTTAGGATCATATTTTTCTTTTTCCTTTTTAGTAGCTGTCACTTATTTGAACAGAGCTCCAGGTATTCTTGTCACTGGGTGTATCATTGTTTCTCATTGGTCTTGACCTCCCACCATTTCCTTCTTCAAAGCAAAGTGATCCTATCACTCTACAAGTCATACTTTTGCAGGCAAGACTGGCTCCACACTGACCATTAAGTCTTTCCATTCTAACAGATCCTATAAGTCATTCTGGGTTAGTACTAACTGCAGTGTGATGCTAAGTTGTAAGCTGAGTTATAGATGCTAACGTTTTGATTTACTTACTTGTCCCTTCTATGTGCATTCTGAATATTGGGATGAAAGAGATATTTTACAGGAATAATGTCACTGGAAGGCCTTTTAGCATCTGTTCTATAGGGTACCTGATAATATCCACAGAATGATACACAAAATATTTCTGAAAGTAGAACTGGCAAACTTAGTTAAAATATAAATGTTCAAAAGCATTCCAAAATGAAAATACATGGAATATCTATGTTATAATAAAGATTAAAAAATGAGGTTTGTATAATAAACAAATGTTCAGTGTGCTTTTCTGTGGAAAAAAGTTATATGTAATCTCAAGAGATGGCATCTGATGAAGAAAGTAAAATTTAAAGAGAATAAAAAAGTTTAAAGATGAAGAGAGAATGATATATTTAAGAAGCAGAAATAAATCATTATGAAGTATTATACATTAATAAAATATGGGTATTCAAGCCACTTACCAAATAAATGTGATAAACCATAATGAAAAAGAACATGAAAAACAATGTATATATATGCATAACTGAGTCACTTTGCTGTACAGTAGAAATTAACACAATATTGTCAATCAACTATCCTTCAATAAAATAAATTAAAAAATAAAATTTAATTTAAAAAGAGAAAAATAATAATATAATTAAATTCTAGTATTTTGTTTTGTATTCTTTTAAAAGGACCTAAGTTGGAAATGTCAAGGTACAAAATTAAGTATTAACAAATCTATATATAAAATATACATAGGTTAATTTCCCTTATGCTCTGATTCATTGGTTCTAGGAGCACCATTAAATACTTTTGCAAGATACTGCATTTGGTGATTTGAGAGATAAAAATGGAATAGAATATGGTGCAAAAATAAGAGTTGAGAAATGTTTATGTATGGCTATGGAAGATCTTATAGAGAGGAGATGCCTTTTAAAATATTCAAGAGAGGGGAAGAGCTATAAAATCTGAAGAACTTTCATGGAAAAAGATACTGGCTTGGAAATTTCCATCAAATGTAGGAATTGATGAGAAATATATCACCTTCAACTTCCTTTTCAAATTTAATGATTAACATAAAAGAGAAGGCAGAATCATCTTTGACAGAAGACAACCCAAGTTGAAATACTTTAAAAGGTAGAAGGTGAAACCTTGGTGCTCTAATTAACTTTGGATGTTCTGAGTGAGACAAATTATTTTCTGAGGTACACTAAGACCTGCATTGATATCACTGAACTATCAATGATCTCAGAGGAACTATGTTGAAAGTAACTCAGTCCTAAGAGCTGGCCAGATGATTAATACTTAGGAAAAGACAGACACCGCTTTAGATTTTGTCAAGTAGATGCCTGGGAGAACTTAGACAAAACGGGAAGAGGTCATTGTTAAGACACAGAATAAAAGCACAGAGAACAACAAAGATCAAGTCTCAGCAAGTATACCTTATTTCCTCTTTCCTCCATTCTTCTTTTCTTCTTTCCTTCCTTTATCTTTTTTCTGTCTCTCTCTTCCCTCTTGCATCCTTCTGCTCTTCTTTACATCTTTCCTTCCCTTCTTTCATTCTTTATGTGTACACAACTACCACAGCTAACTTCAAAAATGACACAGTTTAAAATCCCTCAGACTTGGAATTATCATTACCTAGAGTCTGATATTTTTTTGTGAAGGGAAATGGAGTCGTCTTGTGGGATGTTTAGCAGTACTCCTGGCTTCAACCAACAAGATGGTAGAAAGATCTTTACATACCTTTCAACTTCCTAGGGTTGTAACAAACTGTCTTTTTCCTGGTGGGCAAAATTTCACATGGTTGAGAAAAATTGTTATAGATATAATGTATCTGAATCTTTTTCCAAGCATTTGACAGTTTTTCATGGTAGTATTTGGAAAAAAAATGAACAGATACAAATGGAAGGTTTCTAATAATCAAGTGTATTATTAATATTATCTGACTTACTTTCTTATTCACAAATACTTATTGAAAATCTGCTTACAGTCAGGCATAGTATCTGGTATGGGTACTAAAAACAATATGAGTTAATATATCAATATCAATTTTCAGGAAGTTTTTCACACTTCTATCTTTAATCTTGTAAGGCTCAACATTTGACTGATGGTCTGGCTGTAGACAAAATGATATCAGTTGTTAAGCACAGCTGAGAGCCTTAAGTGGATTTTCAAAAATTGATCAGCATTTGCTAGGCCAATGGGAACAGAAAAAAAGTGAAGTTAGAGAATGTTTTAGAATGAAACAACACATCTGAAAAGAAAAAAAAAAAAAAGCCTTTCAGTTTGGAGACAAAGAATAAAGGAAAAATGTGGGAAAGTATAAGTATATAAAGGTAGTGAAATAGCAAAGTCATGATTGACTTTGTAAACAATTCTTAGAGTGTTTATTTTACATTGAGCAATGAGAAAACATCAAAATGTATTAAGAAAGAAGTTATCTGATAAGAAGAGATTTGTTATTGGTAATATTAACTCTCTGTGTGGTGTAGCTAGGCAGAAACAATGACGAGCCATGGCAATAACCCAGACAAGAGATGACTTAGCCTTTATTACAATGGTGGCACTAAGACTGGAGAAAAGTAGAAGGATTTAAAATAAAAAATAAATGAAGTGAAAGAAGATGCTCTTGTGCAAGATCCAGATCCAGCTCAATATCTTTCAGATAGGAAGCAGTCTCACAGCTTCCAGGGCTTGTTAGTTGGAAGTTGATACCTCTCAACTGATTGCCTACCTTGAAACTGGCTTCCAGAAGTGAGCCACCTCACCCAAAATCATGACTAATTCTTGTGGTCAACTTCCATCCAGTCAATGTAGAATTGTACATTTTGGGAAACTTGTTGCACATAAATAGAACCAGAAAATGCCCATTATTTCAGAATATCTTATAGCTAAATATGGCTAATCTGATTAAAATAATACTCCTATATAAAATATCTGCATCTCTAGGGAATACTTTATTAAGTAATAATATCGGATAAAAATTTCTCTGAGAAGTGGTGGCTGTCAGGATAGTGAAAGTTGGTAAGGTGCTGACATTCTTGATTAAGCTTTGGGTATTTTCTAATTAACTTTCGCTGTTTATAAGTTTCAAAAACACTGTGTATTCTGTTGTGATGTCAAAACTGTATTGAGAGACAAAATATGCACAAGATGTCACAGTTTCCACTTGGTAATACTTTATGTAATAGGTTAAGTGGCAGTCAAAGTTAGGAATACATCTATAATCCCCAAAGAAGAAAACAAAATAATAACAAAGAAAAAGATTACTAAAACACTGATACTATGAAACACTCAAATAGTGCACAGAATATACTTGTCTCTTATCTTTTTTTCAACATCACAGATTTGCTAAATGTTTCACTCTAAATTTTAGAAGGATGAACTACCTTTACAGTTGCATTGAAATGAAAACAAATCTTCACCAATGCATATTGATTCAAAATGACTTGCTCCTCACCATCTTTGCACTGCCCCCAGAATGTTTGCTGCGTGGTTATTAGAATGAGCCAGGCAATTGACACAAGTAATGATGCTTTTAGATGTAATGAGCAAATCTCCATGAATTTCATCACTATTCTTTAGTACCTTTGTCCTGAAATGAGTCAAGAAGGGTGTGCCTTCTGAGATGAGGCACAGTTCAAATAGTCTATACTTTTAAGCTTTCCAATTGCTTCTCTTTCTGGAGACATTTATTTAAGAGCATTCTTGATTATTATTAAATCTGGCAGATTCATCCTGAGTGCCTGCAGTGTATCAGCTCTTTTTGGAAAGCTGGAAGCAGGAGAGAGTGACTGCTGTATAGAGAATAACATCTATCTGAAATAACACTGAGCTTTGACCTTGGCAGTTTCTCTGTGGCTGCTTCAAGTATTTATTCAGAGTGGGCAGTGACTCATCGACTCTGGCACTACCTCAGACATGTTATATTAATTCTAAAGCCTTCATGCTGCAGAACCTTCATTTTTAATCCTTATTTGTGCACCATATGAGTTCAGATTTGAATACCCTAACTCTTCAAAATAAACTTATTTTATGCTTTTAAAGATTTATTTAGAAAAAAATAAAGATCTGATTATGAGATAGCATTTCTAATTGCAATGTTAATATAATCATTTACTGGACTAGCTATGGATGGCTATTTTATCCTGGCATTTAAAAAGTAATTTGCTGACTTTTCTTCCCTTGATGAAAAAAAAAATAACTCCTTTCATTTCATCTCTCCATCAGAGTTAGAATTTTATTTACATACCCACCTACAAAATTAGCATTTTTATAACTTATCAACATAGAAAAGTTATGACATTTATTAAATAATGTATGTGTATAAGCCCATCTATACCATTGAAATTATTTAAACAAGTGAAGATTTTATGATAGTTAAATAATAAAACGCAAAAATTATCTAACATTTTTCTTCTATTGTCACTATGATATACTATATAGACACACATGTGACATACATGTACACACATTTTTGCTATATATATATACATATATATATATTTCAGACAGGAAATTTTACTTACTGTGAAATTCATTTTCATTTGAAACAAAGTTTTTGAAAAATATGTCATATCCTCCCATTAATATGATCTATTAATATATTCAAAAAATCTGCCCATTTTCATTGAGAAAATAGAGAAATGAGCATTTAGCATTAAAAGAAATAGTACTACTATAAGTACAAAATATCACATATAGTTCACACAACATCCATATTTTCTGCAACTATCAAACACAAATTAACACAAAAGGAAAACTGGACATTTTATGTAATTCACTCTAAGAAAGTAGACTTTATTCCCTACAGCAGGGAAATTATGTCAGAATTGCATCTTTCCAAAAGAATTATCTCTCCTATTTCATACATTAAGTACTGTTTTAAAACTTTACCTTAATTAAGTTAATCATTTTCTGTAGTGAATTTAGAATTTTATATAAAGTACATTTGATGATTTATTTGTTTTGAATAGTGATTGAGTAAAATTATACACTTTCTCTCTCACCTTATCCCCTGGCTATATTTGCGATACTTCTCTTTTATTGTTGTTCATCAACTGAATTAATGAACTATGAAATCAGTTATTATTCTGTGTGTATATAAATTATATTTTCAAAATCGATGTTTCCTTAACCCATGAAAATCTGGGAAGTATCTTTAATAAGTATTTCATGAAGAAGTCAATTAACAGCTACAACAAAAATAACTGCCAGTGAGTTAGGAAGAGTAGATCCCTAGCTGTGATTCCAGCCGAGGCATTGTGCTCTGTGCAGCAAGCTATGTACAAGCAAATTCTGTTGAAATACTCTGTCAGGATGAATCTGTCCTCTGGGTCATCACTGAATATAATTAGTTTCATGTAAAGTGACTTGTTTTCAAGTTTATTATATATGAATTTAATATACCAAATAGATAGAAAATAAGAAATGATAAGTAGAAAATTTTTTTGAAGATTTATATTTCTCCAGTGAGCACAAAAATAGCCTATCCTGCATTTTCTCAGTTGCCACAAAATGCACATTATTCTGACTTTTTCCACAAGTGAAGTGATTAACTGTTTTGTGCTGGGCTTTTTATTCTTTCTCTTTTTTTTTTCCTCCAAGGATAAAGAAGAAAAAAAAACATAAAGAGGATACATGACTGAGTTTGTGAAATTAAAGTGTGTGCAAAACAGACACCTCCTCTATATGAAATGTTTGAATTATGAGAGTCTCCAAAAGATGATTCTGGAAAATTTGATAGGTGCCTTTCATTTCATTTCAGTTTATCTAATTTATTTGTTACTGTAATATTAATATATAAGGGAAATTAGTTTGATAAATGTGTGCTGCTTATTAAAATTGTCCATGATCATGAATTTTTGGCAGCTTTTCTTTTTATAATATGGCTAATTGTGAGTTCTATAGCATTTCATATTTATTTTTCTTAGTATTAGATATGTATATTTTCCTTATACAGAAACTGAATTTTTCTATGATACTTTCCTTCTGTTGTGAGCTATACTTAATTAAACCAGAGGACTTCCAAGTCAGGAAGAACTCATTCTAAACTATGTATTTGATGAATCAAAGAGCTTATACATGCTCAGGTATTATCTTTTTAGAGAGCCCTTCTCTGACCACTTGTTCTAATATAGTTTCCTCTGTCACTTCCCATGCAGTATTTCATCAAATCTAAGATTTACTGTTCTCTAACATATTTTAATTTATTTTTTCTTGGCATATGTTTCCCAGCTTTCCCCCACCCACTAAAATATCTGTGTTCTTGCCAACTGGTTTATTTCTTTGTCCTTAGTACCTAGGATTTTGCCAAGCAGCACTAGGAATCAAGGACATAATTTAAAAAAAATTTAGATATCAAGGACAAAGAAAAATCAATAGCATATATATGATTTGCTGAGCCTCAATGATTAATCTGAGAATAAACTACAAACATAGGCAAGGTGTGTGTATCTGTGTGTGCATGTGTGTGTGTGTATAACTAGATCTTAAAATGATGTTTTGACTGAGATATTTTCCAAAATGTAGTTCCAACACTGATTCAAAAATTTGGAGTTTGCTATGCAAAAACCAGTTAGGTTAGGGAGTGCAGTGATTGAGAGAGAGAAAGAAACAGAGATGAACAGAGAAAACATGTATACAATGTAGGAAGCATACATTTAGGATATAAAACTAGTTATACCTTTGACACCTCTGTCCTATCTACTCAGCATTCTGTGAACATGCTCCGGACACTCACAATTCCAAATGCAACAGTTTATTTCTTCATCCAAGTAATTGCTGCCCCAATTTTTCTACCAGAAACATTATTTAGAGTATTTAAGGCTTAGCTCAGTTGCCATGGCTTCTCTAAGCATCTTCTAATCCTGCCAGAATATAATCCCAGTGTGCAAGTGCTTCATTAGATATTGGGAGATGTTATGTAATTCATATCTATTTTTCCCACTAGATTTTAAAGCTCTTCATTATAGGCTCATACCTTATTGATCTTAGCAAGCTAGTGCAGAAGAGGCTACCTTGTATATAATTTCCTATAAATAATACAATGCAGTGTACTGAGGTGGAAAGGGTGTGGACGTGGAAACCACATGAGAGAGTTTATCTACCAGAGGGATTTTCTACATCCCTCCCAGTCAGCACTTTACACATGACATCTTCCACCTCTCATAAGAGAGCTTGTTTCCCTAAGACTCCCTTTACTATCTGTGAATTCAGACTGTAATGCTTACCTCATAGAGTTTTTAATAATAATTGCATGATTTAATACATACAAAGAGCCAAAGCATTCATATATTATAATTATTATTATTAATACTTTGATAATTACTTTTAAAATGGAAATCAATTTAGTTAGAAACATGAGCAAAGAGGGTCAAATCATCTGTGGGTTGTTCTACTTCTTATCCTGGCTTTGTATGTTCATTTTCTATTGCTGCATAACAAATACCACAAACTTAGTAACTTAAAACAGTAGCTTTTCATTTCGTACAGTCTGTAGATTGAGGCTTGGCAGAGGCGTCTACTTTGTTTCTCATAAAGCTGCATCAAGTGTTAGCCTGGATCCAAGTCTCATCTGAGGCTCAGGGTCCTTTCCCAAGCTTGCTAGAAGAATTTACCTCCTTGCAACTATAAAACTCACAGAGGCTATATAGTCAATATCAGCAGGAGAGTGTCTCTCTAATGTTTCACCTTTTTAAAAGCATAACTGGCTACCTTAGGCCCACCCAAGATCATTATACATCTTTAGGATAAAGACAAACTAATGTTCTACTTTTTAATTAGTGAGAAAAGAGGATTACGGTTTTATATATATATAAATGAAAAGGCATTCATCTTGGTTGAGAAGGCCTTGAGTATTCTTTGAATAGCACAAATAAGATGATCAATAAGTGAGTGTTTCAAGAGAATGAAAGAAAGAAAGGGAGGAAAGGAGAGAGAGGGAGAAAAGGAAGGAAAGGAAGAGGGGAGAAAAGCGGGGAAAGGAAGAGGGGAGAAGAGAAAGAAAGAGTCAGAGAGAGAGAGAGAAGAATGCGGGAAAAGGAGCACCTCATTTTATTCCTTTCACCACAATAAAGAGAAAAAGAGATGAAAATGAGATTCAAGAAAGTGACTTCAAACCAGAACTTTAAAATGTATCCAAACAATTATATAGAAAATTATTCAAAAATATTCAGAAAGAAATTATATAATCAATTATAATTTATCACTAATTTTGTGTAAACAAAAACTTATATCATGAAGTTATTTCATCATTATTTTTAAACTTCAGAAACATCACAATTTGCCCAACTGCTGCCCACATACTCTTAAAGCAAACAAAGGATTCTTATTAACAAGCACACATTTGTTTTCTGTTTTATTCTATGATATACAGGAATAGATTTGAGTCAAATTTTACTTTTTTTTTTTTTTAGATATCACCTCTCAGAAGCAAAAGTTTTTTTTTTTCTTTTTCTGATAGCTTCAAATTTGCAGTATATTAAATGTATTCATTTATTGAGCATATTCCCTGTGAAACTATGAAGTGATGCTGGAAACTTTAGTCCATATATGCATATATTGGCATAATTCCACACTGAGCAGTCAAGTGTGTATGTGTCATGAAGATTGGGTTCTGCTGGGGGAGGGCAATAATGGAGTTTGATGGTTTTATGTCCAGAAATGCAAAAATACTCAAATATTGCCCTACATGGCAATTTATTCAAAAATAATATCTGTAGGGTGAATCAAGCTACCACTTTATAAATAACATCATATCCTGTACACACCACCACGTTCAAGAAGAGTTTGTATTGGAAACACTGGGTCAGAATTGAAGGCTAAAGGAGACCAGAATCAACTCAATGTCCTCCCTCTCAGCAGCATTTTGGGACACCTATTATCAAACTAATGGTAAGAGAGAGAGAGAAATCTGCAGTGATGTCCTTGACTTGATTAAACTCACATGAGAGTATGCTCACAGAATTTCTAAAATAAAAGAAAGAAATGTAACCTTGAAAACCCAGTCAGCCTAAGGAATAAAGTTTTTCATAGGTCTACTTACTACATAGAGTCATGTAGTTCAACAAAAAGAGTGAGTTCTTGACTTTAAAGCATAAAACCTGATCTTATCAGTAAAATTTCACTTAATGGGTTAAGAGAAGGCTTTGTAAATAGGTCCAGTCTATTGTGCAAGGGGCCCTACAATTCGAGGATCTGACTCAATGAACACTATGAATCTAAATGTCCCTGTATGAGGTGAAGAAGCCCTGCGTGGTCTCTAGGAAGCCCTAATTGGAGTATCCTAGCACAGATGCTCATGTTTTACAGCAAAGCCAAGTCTTCAGTATCAGAGTACTACTCTTTGTGTAAAAAATAGTTCCTATTACCTGGATGAATATCTGACCAAAAATGATGAGTAATGATGCATCAGAGCAACCCAACATCATCCTCATATTGTCAGGTAAGTGAATCATAAAATCAGGTGGCTGCAGAAGTAATCTGTTATGCAATGGAAATGGTACCAAAATCATGCTGACTGTGACTTCAGCCATGAAATTAAAAGATGCTTGCTCCTTGGAAGAAAAATTATGACAAACCTAGTTCAGTTCAGTCACTCAGTCATGTCCGACTCTTTGTGACCCCACGGAATGCACTACACCAGGCCTCCTTGTCCATCAACTCCCAGAGTTTACTCAAACTTATATCCATTGAGTCAGTGATGCCATCCAACTATCTTATCCTCCGTCATCCTCTTCTCCTCCTGCCTCCAATCCCTCCCAGCATTAACGTCTTGTCAAATGAGTCAGCTCTTTGCATCAGGTGGCCAAAGTATTGGAGTTTCAACTTTAGCATCAGTCCTTTCAATGAGTATTCAGGACTGATTTCCTTTAGGATGGACTAGTTTGATCCTCTTGAAGTTCAAGGGACCCTCAAATGTCTTCTCCAACCCCAGAGTTCAAAAGCATCAATTCTTCGGCATTCATCTTTCTTTATAGTCCGACTCTCACATCCATACATGACCACCAGAAAAACCATAGCCTTGACTAGTCGGACATTTGTCGGCAAACTAATGCCTCTGCTTTTCAATATGCTGTCTAGGTTGGTCATAGCTTTTCTTCCAAGGAGTGAGTATCTTTTAATTTAATGGCTGCAGTGAGCATCTGCAGTGATTTTGGAGCCACCAAAATAAAGTCTATCACTGTTTCCCCATCTATTTGCCATGAAGCGATGGCGGACTGGATGCCATTATCTTAGTTTTCTGAATGTTGAGTTTTAGGCCAACTTTTTCACTCTCCTCTTTCATTTTCATCAAGAAGCTCTTTATTTCTTCTTTGCTTTCTGCCATCCGGGTGGTGTTATCTGCATATCTGAGGTTATTGGCATTTCTCCCAGCAATCTTTTTTCTAGCTTGTGCTTCATCCAGCCCAGCATTTCTCATAATGTACTCTGCATATAAGTTAAATAAGCAGGGTGACAATATACAGCCTTGACGTACTCCTTTTCCTATTTGGAACCAGTCTGTTGTTCTGTGTCCAGTTCTAATCAGTGCTTCCTGACCTGCATACAGATTTCTCAAGAGGCCTGAGATACCAGAGAGATGGTCTGGTATTCCTATCTCTTCAAGAATTTTCCACAGTTTGTTGTGATCCACATAGTCAAAGGCTTTGGCATAGTCAATAAAGCAGAAATAGATATTATTTCTGGAACTCTCTTGCTTTTTTGATGATCCAACAGGTGTTGGCAATTTGACCTCTGGTTCATCTCCCTTTTCTAAATCCAGATTGAAAAAGAGAGCATATTAAAAAGCAGAGATATCACTTTACCAACAAAGGTCCATATAGTCAAAGCTATTCTTTTTCCAGCAGTCATGTGTGTATATGAGATTTGGACTATAAAGGAAGCTGAGCACTGAAGAACTGTTGCTTTTGAATTTTGGTGCTGGAGAAGACTCTTGAAAGTTCCTTGGACAGCAAGGAGAACAAACCAGTTAATCCTAAAGAAAATCAACCCTGAAATGGAAAAACTGATGCTGAAGCCGAAGTTCCAATATTTTGGCTACTTGATGCAGAGAGCCAACTCATTTTAAAAGACCTTGATGCTGGGAAAGATGGAGGGCAGGAGAAGGGAGTGACAGAGAATGAGATGGTCGGAGAACATCAGCAACTTAGTGGACATGAGTCTGAGCATTCTTCGGGAGATAATGAAGAAGAAGCATGGTGTACTACAGTTTATAGGATCACAAAGTGTCTGACATGACTTAATGATTAAGCCACATCAACAACTATATGAAAAGCCTTTTGCAGCAATTACACTTAGGGCCAAGGATACCCAGGCCTAGTCTNAATATCATATAAGAAACGAATTGCCAGTCCAGGTTTGATGCATGATACTAGATGTTTGGGGCTGGTGTACTGGGATGACCCAGAGGGATGGTACCGGAAAGGAGGAGGGAGGGGGGTTCAGGATGGGGAATACGTGTATACCTGTGGTGGATTCATGTTGATGTATGGCAAAACCAACACAATATTGTATTTAACCTCCAATTAAAATAAATAAATTTATATTAAAAAAATAAAAAATAAAATCATGCCGTTGATTGTTACTTGTGAATAAAAACATTTGAAATGTATCTCTTTTATGTCAAGAGAAACGTAACACAAAAGAAAGATGAAAAACAAAAATATGACCATGACCCTAAGCAGGTAGTGTCTGAACAATAGGGTTTCAGGATTCAATTTACCATCAAAGCACACAAAGTTAATCGGAAAATTAAATATTTGTAAAATAATTTAAAGTTCACTCTAACTTTAGGGTAACTTGAATTAGGTTTTAGGCAACTCTTCTCTCTTCTTTCTCTCTCAATATCTAAAACTGTTAAAATAGGAGTAGCTTTACCATAATATGTTATGAACATTTTTGAGAAAAAGTTGTCCTGGCCTCTCTCTAAGAGTTTCACAAACAGAATGCAGATGGCAGGGATAATGCTGAGCCCCAACCCTAAGGGATTGTTGCTGGTTAATTGCAAAGTTAATTTTTTTCCTCTTTTTATAACGCTGTGTCATTTAGGGGCTCCCAGCCCACTGGCATGGGTCCTGTCGCTTAGTTCCTCATGTCTACTGAACAGCTGCAAAATGTGGCAGCCTGGTGTGCTGAGGCCACAAGTCGCATTTGCAGCATTTGTCCCCACGTTACCATTATAATTTCACATTTTTAAATGATACCCACTGAAAATGAGTGGTTCAGTTTTAAAAGGCATTACAAAGCCAATTTAGGTAGATAGCTAGAAGGTAGGTAAATAGGCATACAAGTTAACATTCAGACAACCTTTATTTTTGATAAAAAAAATTCATTAACACCTGAATTATTCATTGATTAAAAAAATCTCAAAGTGACTATAATTTATACTCTTTTAATATATCATTAAGCATTTCAAAGGGAAAACATCATTGCTATTTTGAGGAAACCAGTATATGGTTTAGAAAGTGTCTTATATACCTATGCTCTTTTTTTCCCCTTAATTGAGCAGATTTTGGAAAATAGCTTTCATGAAATTCAATTACCTTCTCTTAACATGTCAGAGGTTTCAGAAAATATGATTACAATAAATCCTCAGAGATTATGCCATTGTCCAGTGGAAGGTACTTGCAGGGTAGGAAAATGTTGCCCAATTTGCCCTCAAAAACAACTTGTCTAGCAAAGGTGGTCTTTATGGTAAACCCATAAGCAATTATATGAACCCTATCTTGTGTAGTCTTCCAAATCTGCACTTCTGCCATATGAGAGCTCATCCAGGAAAGTAAGAAGTGAGTAAAAGTGAAACTGCACCAGCAGGTGTCTCATCACAGCCTCTGTGTTTTAACATATTTGAGTTTCCTAAGCAACTATGCTCCCTAGGAAACTGGTTAAACTGCTTCTATAGAAACCATTAACTGAGCAATTCTTCCTCATACCAGCTTTATGGAGAGAGCACAGGAAAATGATGAGAGAATTATTTTCTACTTCCTCAGTTCTAGAATTTTTCTTGTGGAGTATTTCAGAGCAATACTGGATAAATATGAGTCTATATGTCACTAGATTTTCACTACTTTCTGCTTATTTAATTGCATATAATATAGAGATTAGAATGTTGAGGGATGTTGTTTATTCATGTGAAAATTTTAGAGGACAAGGAATATTTAACACTTTGCTTACAGGAATAATTTGACATTTTTCTCAATTAAACAATGGCCCAGAAATTAATATGATTAGCTTTGGACTTACTAGAACATTGCATTTACCTATTTCATAATGAATTATATCTTGCCATTGCTAAATTGTATCACCTTCATGCCTTATCATAAGAAACATAAAGGTACATTTTTAATAAAAGTTATTATATTAATTAAAGTACATATATTCATTTGTTTTCCATTTTTACTCACATTTTATTACTTATAAAGAGTTGGCCTTAGCCAACTCTTATGTGTTTTCCTTTTATATTAATATTAAGACTAAGCAAAATAAGCCATACAGGGATGATGATTAGAGCTAAGATACTTGAGAACTGACAATAGGAAAAAGATATACAAAATAAATCTTATATATAAAATTATTGGTCTATGTTACAGTGATTTTAAAGTAAAGAAATTAAATGATGCACTTATTTTGAGATTTAATCAAGAGTAATATCAATTTTATGTGTGAAAGTTCAGCTCAGTCACTCAGTCACGTCTAACTCTTTGTGAACCCATGGACTGCAGCATGTCAGGCTTTCCTGTCCATCACCAACTCCCAGAGCTTGCTCAGATCCATGTCCATCAAATCAGTGATGCCATCTACCATCTCATCCTCTGTCTTCCCCTTCTCCTTCCTTCAATATTTCCCAGCATCAGGCCTTTTCTAAGGAGTCAGTTCTTCATATCAGGTAGCCAAAGTACTGGAACTTCAGCTTTAGGATCAGTCCTTCCAATGAACATTCAGGATNGATCCATGTCCATCAAATCAGTGATGCCATCTACCATCTCATCCTCTGTCTTCCCCTTCTCCTTCCTTCAATATTTCCCAGCATCAAGGCCTTTTCTAAGGAGTCAGTTCTTCATATCAGGTAGCCAAAGTACTGGAACTTCAGCTTTAGGATCAGTCCTTCCAATGAACATTCAGGATTGATTTCCTTTAGGATGGACTGGTTGATCTTCTTGCAGTCCAAGGGACTCTCAAGAGTCTTCTCCAACACCACAGTTCAAAAGTATCAGTTCTTTAGAGCTCAGCCTTTTTTACAGTCCAGCTCTCATGCCCACACACGACTACTGGATAAACCATAGCAATCACTATAAGAACCGAAGTAATGTCTCTGCTTTTTAACATGCTGTCTAGACTGGTCATAGATTTTCTTCGAAGGGGCAAGTGTCTTTTAATTTCATGACTGCAGTCACCATCTCCAGTGACCGGAGGCCAAGAAAAGAAAGTCTGTCACAGTTTCCAACATTTCCCCATGAATTTGCCATGAAATGATGGGAACAGATACCAAGATCTTTGTTTTATGAATGTTGAGTTTTAAGTCAACTTTAACACTCTCCTCTTTCACTTTCATCAAGAGGCTCTTTAGTTCCTATTCATTTTCTTCCATAAGAGTAGTATCATCTGCATATCTTAAGCTATTGATATTTCTCCTGGTAATCTTTATTCTGGTTTGTGCTTCATCCAACCTGGCATTTTGCATGATGTACTCTGCATATAAGTTAAATAAGCAGGGTGACAATATACAGCTTTGTTGTTCTACTTTCCCAATTTGGAATCAGCCTGTTGTTCCATGTCTGGTTCTAATTGTTGCTTCTTGAACTGCATACAGACTTCTCAGGAGGCAGGTAAAGTGGTCTGGTATTTTCATCTCTTTAAGAATTTTCCACAGTTTGTTGTGATCCACACAGTCAAATGCTTTGGAGTAGTTAATGAAATGGAAAGAGACGTCTTTTCTGTAAATCTCTTGTTTTTTCTATCTTTGGCTCCTCTGCCTTTTCCAAATTCAGCTTGAACATCTAGATATTCTTGATTCATGTATTGTTGAAGCCTAACTTGGGGAATTTTGAGCATTACCTTGCTAGCGTGTGAGATAATTGCAATTTTGAGGTACTTTGAACATTCTTTGCATTGCCTTTCTTTAGGATTGGAATGAAAACTAATATTTTCCAGTCCTGTGGCCACTGCTGAATTTTCCAAATTTACTGGCATGTTGAGTGCAGCACTTTCACAGCATCACCTTTTAGGATTTGAAATGGCTCAGCTGAAATTCCATAGCTTTGTTTGTAATAATGCTTCCTAAGGCCCACTTGACCTCACACTCCAAGATGTCTGATTCTAGGCAAGTGATCACACTATCATGGTTATCTGGGTCAATAAGATATTTTTTGTATAGTTCTTCTGTGTATTCTTGCCACATCTTAATATATTCTACTTTTGTTAGGTCCATACCATTCTGTCCTTTACTGTGCCCATCTTTGCATGAAACGTTCTCTTGGTATCTCTAATTTTCTTGGGGGGATCTCTAGTCTTTCCAATTCTATTGATTTGGTCTATTTCTTCGCACTGATCACTTAGGAATGCTTTCTTATTTCTCCTTGCTATTCCTTGGAACTCTGCATTCAGATGAATATATCTTTTCTTTTCTGCTTTGCCTTTCACTTCTTTTCTTTTTTCAGCTATTTGTAAGGCATCCTCAGATCAGACAACCATTTTTATTTTTTTATTTCTTTTTCTTGTGGATGTTTTTGGTCACTGCCTCCTGTACAATGTCACAATCTCCGTCCATATTTCTTCTGGCACAATGTCTACAGATCTAATCCCTTGAATTTATTTGCCACTTCCACTGGTTAATCCTAAGGAATTTGATTTAGGTCATACCTAAATGCTCTAGTGGTTTTTCATATTTTCTTCAATTTATGTGTGAATTTTACAATAAGGAGTTCATGATCTGAGCCACAGTCAGCTACTGGTCTTATTTTTGCTGACGGTATGGGACTTCTCCATCTTGACAGCAAAGAATATGATCAATCTGATTTCAGTATTGACCATCCAATGATGTCCATGTGTAGAGTCATCTCTTGTGTTGTTGGAAAAGGGTGCTTTCTATGACCAGTGTATTCTCTTGGCAAAACCTTTTTAGTCTTTGACCTGCTTCATTTTGGACTCCAAGGCCAAACATGCCTGTTACTCCAGGTATCTCTTGATTTCCTACTTTTGCCCAGTCTTCTATGATGAAAAGTACATGCTTTTCTTGATGTTAGTTCTAGAAGGTCTTGTAGGTCTTCATGAAAACATTTATCTTCAGTTCTTTGTCAGTAGTAGTGAAATACCTATGTGAGTACTTTTATTTAAAAAAGATAGCATACTATTATTTTTACCACATACACATTTGTTGTCAGTATTTTTCTTTCTCTTACTCTGTTCCTACTGTAGTCCTTCCATTTTTGGTGTTTGTAAGATTAATGTACAAGTAGTTTATTTTAAGTTTTATCATTACAAATAGTGGTTTAATTAGTTTAACTTGGCTTATGATAAATCTTGTCATATTTTTCACATATATGTATTTATATATTACCAAATGTTTAATATTTTATCCTATAACTTTTAGTTTTCCTATATTTTTAATTACTTCAGATTTCTATATTTTCAAATTTTTGTTAATTAGTTTTATTTTCTATATTCATGCTACTCATGAAGATAAAATTTACTTTTATTCAGTGTAAAGCATCCAATATATTTTCTTCCACAATGAACTGAAAGGCGAGTTCCCCTATTTCATCATATATATAGAGAACATGCATAGAGGACATAAGTCAGCCATATAGAATTCTTTTAATCTTGGAATTTAGGTGTCATTCATCATAGATTTTCCAGTGAACATCAATAGCTAAATTACATAGTAGTAGTGACTTCAATGTAAATCTTTCCAAGAGACACTTCATATTTTCTTGTTTTGTTCAATAATCTCAACATAATTTAACATTTTACTTGTGATGACCAGGATTATCATTAGAAATATCAACAATGTTTATAGTGAGTAAGTTCATCCATTGCTTATTGATGAACTTAATCATTTTCTGCCTTCATCATACTTGTCAGAATTGAATGCTTTTTGCCACTCCTGCCTTAAATACTCTCTTCACTTTATGTGATGGAAATGCACACCTGACTTCCTCCTAACTAACTCTCCAGAGCTTCCATCAGGGCCTTCACCATGAAAAATCTAAGTGCTGAAATTCTTCAAATGTTCATTGTTAAGTATCTTTCTTCTTTTTCTATACTCTTTTTATAGGTGACAATATTCGGTTAAATTGTGTTCCACAAAATGTCATGTTGACTTCCCTGTTATTTCAGTGAGTAAAGAATCTGCCTACTATACAGGAGATACAAGAGATGTTGGTTCTATTCCTTGCTCTGGAAGATACCCTGGAGGAGGAAATGACAATCCACTCCAGTATTCTGGCTTGAAAAATTCCATGGACAGAGGAGCCTGGCAAAGTACAGTTCATGGGATCACAAAGAGTTGGACATGACTGAGCACATAGTGCATGGCATGGCAGAAAGATATGTTGGAGTCCTGTTACCCAAAACCTCAGAATGTGACTGCATTTGAAAATAGTGTTATTACAAATGGACTTCCCTGATAGCTCAAGTTGGTAAAGAATCTGCCTGCATTGCAGGAGACCTTGGTTTGATTCCTGAGTTGGGAAGATCTTCTGGAGAGGGATAGGCTACCTACTCCAGTATTCTTGGTCTTCCCTGGTGGCTCAACTGGTAAAGAATCTGCTTGCCATGCAGGAGACCTGGGCTCCATCCCTGGGTTGGGAAGATTCCCTGNGACATAAGTCAGCCATATAGAATTCTTTTAATCTTGGAATTTAGGTGTCATTCATCATAGATTTTCCAGTGAACATCAATAGCTAAATTACATAGTAGTAGTGACTTCAATGTAAATCTTTCCAAGAGACACTTCATATTTTCTTGTTTTGTTCAATAATCTCAACATAATTTAACATTTTACTTGTGATGACCAGGATTATCATTAGAAATATCAACAATGTTTATAGTGAGTAAGTTCATCCATTGCTTATTGATGAACTTAATCATTTTCTGCCTTCATCATACTTGTCAGAATTGAATGCTTTTTCCACTCCTGCCTTAAATACTCTCTTCACTTTATGTGATGGAAATGCACACCTGACTTCCTCCTAACTAACTCTCCAGAGCTTCCATCAGGGCCTTCACCATGAAAAATCTAAGTGCTGAAATTCTTCAAATGTTCATTGTTAAGTATCTTTCTTCTTTTTCTATACTCTTTTTATAGGTGACAATATTCGGTTAAATTGTGTTCCACAAAATGTCATGTTGACTTCCCTGTTATTTCAGTGAGTAAAGAATCTGCCTACTATACAGGAGATACAAGAGATGTTGGTTCTATTCCTTGCTCTGGAAGATACCCTGGAGGAGGAAATGACAATCCACTCCAGTATTCTGGCTTGAAAAATTCCATGGACAGAGGAGCCTGGCAAAGTACAGTTCATGGGATCACAAAGAGTTGGACATGACTGAGCACATAGTGCATGGCATGGCAGAAAGATATGTTGGAGTCCTGTTACCCAAAACCTCAGAATGTGACTGCATTTGAAAATAGTGTTATTACAAATGGACTTCCCTGATAGCTCAAGTTGGTAAAGAATCTGCCTGCATTGCAGGAGACCTTGGTTCGATTCCTGAGTTGGGAAGATCTTCTGGAGAGGGATAGGCTACCTACTCCAGTATTCTTGGTCTTCCCTGGTGGCTCAACTGGTAAAGAATCTGCTTGCCATGCAGGAGACCTGGGCTCCATCCCTGGGTTGGGAAGATTCCCTGAAGAAGGGAAAGACTACCCACCCCAGTATTCTGGCCTGGGGAATTCCGTGGACTATATAGTCCATGGGGTTGTAAACAGTTGGACACTACTGTGTGACTTTCACTTTCACAGATGTAATTAGTTAAGATGAATGACCCTGGAGTAATCTTGGACCTTCATCTAATATAATCATTATCCTTATAAGAAGTGATAGATATATACAAAAAACAAACATCATTTGATGACATGGAGTCACAGAGGGAAAGTAACAAAAGAAAAAGGGGACCTAGACAGTTGTTACACTTCCACACCAAGAACACCTAGTGCTTAAAGAAACTGCAAGAAAAAAACCAAAGATAACTCCTCTTAGAGACTTCTTAGGGAGCATAACCCTATGGATACCTTGATTTATTTCTTAAACCCTCCAACATTATGAGAAAACAATTCTATCATTTTAAGTCACTTAGTTTGTCATACTTTGTTACAACAGTTCTAGGAAGCTAATAAACTGAACTTTTATCTCCTTAAGATTAAATTCCATTCAAATTTACATAATCAAAAATTCATGACCTAAAAGTTGAGAGCTGTGTTTTATTGGATAGACAATCTGAGGATTTCAAGCCCAAGAGACAAGACTCAGATAAATTCTAGAGGGACTGCTCAAAAGAGATAAAGGGTGAGGAAGCCAAGATATATAAAAATTTTTGTAATAAAGACCAAGTAATTGGCACATCAAAAGATTACTGCTAATTAAAGAAAACCAGATATATTAAGTTAAGGAATTTTTTTATGTACAAGAAGATGTAAGACTCTGGGCTCACTGAAATCATTCCTTTGATATACACCTCAGCTATCTGGGACTACTGTTCTATTTTCCCATCCTGAGTTTCCTCATGGTAAACTCTTTGTGCCTGCAGCGGCTGACGTCTAGAGGGGGTGAGTGCATATTGTCTACATCTTGAATTCTTCAAGGCTCACCATCAGGGCTGCTGTAATATTATATATATGCAATAACAAACTGCCAACTTTCCTTTCTCAGCTTCTTCCTCCCCTAAAACACCATGCATTCATATTTCAATGAATATGAATTTCAGCGAATATTTGCTTAATCATTCAAGGCCAAAAATGAGGAATAGCAAGGGGTTCCCCTCCTTATGTCATAGAGAACTACATATCATCACTAATTCTACAAAACTGCCTCAAAGATAAAACTTACTTTCTCTCCAGTTCCCTACTTTTCTTCTGCACACCATCACTTATACTAACCTGGATAGTTTTAATTTGTCTATTTCTTTCTTACTTGCTATATTTCTGTACAAATTACAGATATATTTTATAAATATAATTTACAGCTTATAATGCCTTCAATTAGCATTTTCAGTTTTCTCCATTGCATTTAGACAGAGATTCTGTTTAATGTAGATTCGAAGACCTGTGCGATGCATCCTATGCTTATTTATCCAACCTCAAGGCAAATGACTCTTCTGCTCATTCAGCACCATTGTCCACAAGGCCTGTCTTTCACATGAAGACTCTGACTGCTTATGTCAGTCTCCTGAGTGAATCATTCTCTCCCATAAACGCGCTTATTCTGTTCATGGCTGTTATTTTCTCATTGTTTAAATATCATTAAGTGCTATTTTCTCAGAAATTTGTTTTTTTAAATATGCATCTAATACTATAATCTAAAATATCCAACGCTTGTTATACACCTACCACTATTAATTTTTTTGAAAATCTTTGGCCATTAAATTAATTGTATTTGCTATAATATGCAATCACAATATACAAATTTTATATTTATATTTATTTGTATTCCATTTTGGTATTTGGTGTCTCCTCCTTAGCCTCTAAATTCTGTGAAGAAAACTGCCACATTATTGCAGTCCACATTGAATTCTATGTCTTAGCATAGGGGCTAGCAATAAAATAGCAAGCACTGCTGAAGGAGGGAAGCAAAAATAGAATGAAGATAGGAAGGAAGAGTGGAAGGAAGGGAAAAAAAGGAAGGAAAGAAACAAAAGATGCTATCTCAAACCTTAAATGACTCCCATTAACATGATGAAGGACTGGGTATAAAGAGATTCATCTATCATCAGCTGTTCTTTGTGACTACTGTCATGTGTCCAACAATTAGGATCTACTGCATTATTCTAAATATCTAAAAAATAACTGTAGCTTCTAGATGGTGTAAAATTTGGCTAGCCTCTGTATTTTCTTTTAAATTTTTGTTCATCAGTGTGCTTTTAAACTTAAACTTGGAGAAAATCTTTTTCTTGTTCCATTGAGATATTGTTATCTTTACTCACAATCCTTAATATATTCATAGGATATGCATATGTATGTATATAGGTGTATGTATATGACATTAGACATAACAAGACATATATACAAGCACATTATCAGTATATAATTATTATAAGGAAAATGCTAAAGTATTGTTTCCAGTATATGTCAAATATCAGAAAAAAAAAGGAATTCAACAAAATAATAAAATAATTTCACTGATTAAATTGCAGATTTTGTAAAGGAAAATATTCAGTTCTTACTGAATGGGAATAATAAATGTTGGCAGAAGTTATCTGAGTATTCAGTAATATGACTCAACTATCTAGTTAATTTTTTATAGCTTTTTAGAACTAAGGAAATATTAAATATCTCAATACACATATATTAAGGAGGAGCAATTGAATTTTTTTCCTTCAATTTTTTTCTACACTTTCAATTTGTTTTGTTTTTGAGATGTAAAAAAGGAGAAATCAAGGAAAGGACAAACTTTAGAGGTATACTTTTGTTTTAGTAGCTCAGTCATGTCCAACTCTTTGCGACTCTGTGGACTGTAGCCCACCAGGCTCTTCTTTCCACGGGATTTCCCAGACAAGAATACTGGAGTGGATTGCCATTCCCTTCTCCAGTGGATCTTCCCAGCCCAGGGACTGAACCTGGTTCTCCCGCATTGCTGGCAGGTTCTTAACCATCTGAGCCACCAGGGAAGCCCATTTTAGAGATATACCCCCAAGTTAGTTAGGCAGCTATCATTTGAGACTATTCACAAAGCATATGACATTCCCTTAGAACATATCCACAAACTATGGTGGCAGAAGAAAGCAACATGATGGGTTTCAATGCTTCAGTCTTGAGTGTTTTATCAGGACTTATCAGAGAAACCAAAGGCACTGAGATTTACAATGCCTGGAATCGTATTTGTGAGTTAATGTAAACTCTTCCCCAGTAAAATCAAGGAAAACCAAAGAAAATTAGATAGTCATAAATGAGTTTAGTGATCTTCTTTCTTATGGATTCTACCATGTTAGCAATTAAGAATCATGAACAAGCAAAAATTACCTAGAGACAAATGAAAATAAAAGAACAACCATCCAAAACCTATAGAATGCAACAAAAGCAGTTCTAAGAATGAAGTTTATAGCAATATATAAACAATCTAACTTTATACCTAAAACTACTAGAGAAAGAAGAGCAAGAAAAATCTAAGGTCAAGAGGAGGAAATAAGTAATAAATGTCAGAACTGAGATAAAAAACAGAGAAAATAATAGCAAAGATCAATGAAACTAAAATCTGGTTCTTCAAAACTATAAACAAAATTAATAGCCAGCCTCATCGAGAAAAAACGGATAGGACTCAAATCAATAAAATTAGAAATGAAAAGGAAGTTACAATTGACTCCACAAAAATGTAAAGGATCATAAGACATTACTATGAGAAATCATATGGCAATAAAATGGGCCAGTTGAAAGAAATGGACAAATTCTTAGAAAGGTACAGTCTCCCAAAATTGATACAGGAAAAAATAGAAACTATGAACAGAACAATCACAAGCACTGAAGTAGAAACTGTGATTAAAAACTCCCAACAAGGAAAAGTCCAGGATCTGATGGCTTTACAGGAGAATTGTATCAAACATTTACTGAAAACCTAACATGCATACTTTTAAAACTCTTTTTAAAAATTGCAGAGGAATAAAAAATTTCAAGCTCATTCTATGAAGCTGCCATCACCCTGATACCAAAACCAGCAAAAATACACCACCACCAAAAAATTAAATAAATAAATAAATAAAACTACAGGTCAATACCACTGATGAATATAAATTCAGAAATCCTCAACAAAATGCTAGCAGTCTAAATCCAACAATGTATCAAAAGGATTATACACTATGATCAAGTGGTAGTCATCCTAGGGTACAAGGATTTTTTTTTCTTTTTAATATTAAATCAATCAATGTGATGCAACATATCAACAAACTGAAGAAAAAAATGATACCATCATCTCAACAGATACATAAAAAGCCTTTGACACAGAGTTTATGCTAAAAGCTCTTTAGAAAGTGGGCATAGAGGGAAACTACACCAATACAATTAAAGCTACAGACAACACACCTATAGCTAACATCATACTCAAAGGTGAAAAGCTGAAAGTGTTTCTTCTTAGATGAGGAACAAGGCAAGGATATCCACTCTAACTGTTTTTATTCAACATAGTCCTAGAAGTACTACCTATAGCAAGCAGATAAAAGAAAGAAAGAAAGGGAATCTAAATTGGAAAAGAATTTAAGCTGTCATCATTTGCAGATGACATGATACTATACATCAATTCAGTTCAGTTCAGTCACTCAGTCGTGTCCGACTCTTTGTGACCCCATGAATCGCAGTGCACCAGGCCTTCCTGTCCATCACCAGCTCCTAGAGTTCACTCAGACTCATGTCCATCTAGTCAGTGATGCCATTCAGCCATCTCATCCTCTGTCGTCCCCTTCTCCTCCTGCTCCCAATCCCTCCCAGCATCAGAGTCTTTTCCACTGAATACTATACATAGAAGATGTTAAAGATTCTGCAAGAAAGCTATTAGAACTCAATGAATTTGGTAAAGTTGCTTATTGCAAAATTAATACACATAAATCCATTGCATTTCTATACATTTACAATGAAAGATCAGAAATAGAAATTTAAGAAACAATTAAATTTATATTTATATCAAAAAGAATAAAATACTTAGGAATAAACTTACCTAAGAAGACAAAAGACCTATGATACAAAAATGATAAGATGTTGATGAAAGAAATCTAAGAAGACATAAACCTATGGGAAGATATACCATGTAGATGGGTTGCAAGAATCAATATTGTCAAAATGGCCATACTACTGAAGGCAATCTACAAATTCAATGCATTCCTGATAAAAATTACCAATGGTATCTTTCACAGAACTAGAACTAACAATCTTAAAATTTTTGAGATCAAAACAATTTTGAGAAACAAAAGCAAAACTGGAAGAATCAGCCTCCCTGACTTCAGTCTATACTGCAAAGCTGCTGCTGCTGCTGCAAGGTTACTTCAGTTGTGTCCGACTCTGTGCAGCCCCATAGACGGCAGCCCAGAAGGCTCCCCTGTCCCTGGGATTCTCCAGGCAAGAACACTGGAATGGGTTGCCATTTCCTTCTCCAATGCATGAAAATGAAAAGTGAAAGTGAGGTCACTTAGTTGTGTCTGACCCTCAGCGACCCCATGGACTGCAGCCTGCCAGGTCCTCCGTCCATAGGATTTTCCAGGCAAGAGTACTGGAGTGGAGTGCCATTGCCTTCTCCAATACTACAAAGCTAAAAATCATCAAAACTCAATGGTATTTGTACAAAAATAGAAATATAGATCAATGGAACAGGACATAAACTTTCACAATAAAGGTCGTATATGTATGGTCAATTAATCTATATAACAAAAGAGACAAGACTACACAATGTCAGAAAGACAGTCTCTTTAACAAATGGGCTGTGAAAACTGGATAGCACATGTAAAAATATTAAATCAGATCATTTTCTAACACCATATATGAAAGAAAGCTCAAAATGGATTAAGGATCTAAATATGAGATCAGACACTATAAAACTCCTAGAGGAAAACAATCAAAACACTCTCTGATATAAATCGCAACCATATTTTTTTTATTCATCTCTCAGAATATAGGAAATAAAAACAAAAATAAACAAATGGGGCTTATTTAAACTCAAAATTTTAGTGGCATAGGAAACAATAAACAAAACTTAAAAGCAACTCACAGATTGGAAGAAATACTTGTAAATGAGGTAATGAATGAGGGATTAGTTTCAATCCCTTGTTTACAAATCTCTTGTTTACAATCTCAAATTTACAAAAGTTCATGAGGCTTAATGTCATCAGGACAATTATCCCAATAAAAAAATAAGCAGAAGACCTAAACAGACATTTCTCCAAAGAAAACATACAAATGGCCAAGAGGCATAAGAAAAGATAGTCATAATTATCAACATATATGAAATGCTGGAGAGTGTGTGGACAAAACAGAACCCTTTTACACTGTTGGATCAGTTCAGTCACTCAGTTGTGTCTGACTCTTTGTGACCTGATGGACGGCAGCACTCCAGGCTTCCCTGTCCATTAACAAGTCCCAGAGCTTGCTCAAACTCATGTTCATCGAGTTGGTGATGCCATCCAACCATCTCATCCTCTGTCATCCCCTTTTCCTCCTGCCTTCAATCTTTCCCAGCATCAGGGTCATTTCTAATGAGTCAGTTCTTCACATCAGGTGACCAAAGTATTGGAGTTTCAGCTTCAGCATCAGTCCTTCCAATGAATATTCACGATTGATTTCCTTTAGGATGGACTGATTTGATCTCCTTGCAGTCCAAGGGACTCTCAAGAGTCTTCTCCAACACTTCAGTTCCAAAGAATGAATTCTTCAGTGCTCAGCTTTCTTTATAGTACAGCTCTCACATTCATACATGACTACTGGAAAAAAAAATAGTTTTGACTGGGCAAAGCTATTGCTTTCTTGGCAAAGTAATGTTTCTTCTTTTTAATATGCTAACCAGGTTAGTCACAACTTTTCTTCCAAGGAGCAAACATCTTTTAATTTTATGGCTGCATTCACCATCTGCAGTGATTTTGGAGCCCAAGAAAATAAAATCTGTCACTGTTTCCATTGTTTCCCCATCTATTTGCCATGAAGTGATGGGACTGGATGCCATTATCTTAGTTTTCTGAATATTGAGTTTTAAGCCAACTTTTTCACTCTCCTCTTTTACTTTCATTGAAAGACTCTAGATTTTCTTTGCTTTTTGCCGTGAGTGGTGTTATCTGTGTATGTGAGGATACTGACTTTCCTCCCAGCTATCTTGATTCCATTTATGCTTCATCCAGTCCGGCATTTCACATGATGTACCCTGCATATAAGTTAAATACGCAGGGTGACAATATACAGCCTTGACGTACTCTTTTCCCGATTTGGAACCAATCTGTTGTTCCATATCTAGTCCTAACTGTAGCTTCTTGACCTGCATACAGATTTCTCAAGAGGCAGGTAAGGTGGTCTGGTATTTCCATCTCTTGAAGTATTTTCCACAGTTTATTGTGACCCACACAACAAAAGGCTTTGGCCTAGTCAATAAAACAGAATTAGATATTTTTTTGGAACTCTCTTGCATTTTCTATGATGCAACAGATGTTGGCAATGATCTTTTGTTCCTCTGACTTTTCTAAATCCAACTTGAATCTTGAAGTTCATCATTCATGTACTGTTGAAGCCTGCCTTGGAGAATTTTCAGCATTACTTTGCTAGTGTGTGAGATGAGTCCAACTGTGCAGTAGTTTGAGCATTCTTTGGCAATACCTTTCTTTAGGATTGGAATGAGGGAATGTAAATTGGTACAGACACTGTGGAGAACAGTGTGGAGGTTCTGTAAAAAGCTAGAAATAGCCCTAGCACATGACCTTGCAATCTCACTCCTGTGCATATATCAAAAAAAAAAAAAAATCTAGTGCAAAAGCACATATGTACCCCAATATTCATCAATGCTCTTTTTACAAGACAGGGAAGAAAACTAAGCATCCATTGATAGAACAGTGGATAAAGAAGATGGGATGTTGTTGTTGTTTTTCAGTCACTCAGTCGTGTCCAATTCTTTGTGTCCCTATGGATTGAAGTATACCTGGCTTCCCTGTCCTTCACTATTTCCTGGAGTTTACTCAAATTCATGTCCACTGAGTCAGGGGTGCTATCTAACAATCTCATCTGCTGCTGCCCCCTTTTTCTTTTGTTTTCAGTCTTTCCCAGCATCAAGGTGTTTTCCAAAGAGTTAGCTCTTTGCATCAGGTAAGCAAAGTAATGGAACTTAAGGTTCAGCATAAGTTCTCTCAATGAATATTTAGGATTGATTTCCTTTAGGACTGACTGATTTGATTTTCTTGCTGTCCAAGTGGCTCTCAAGAGTTTTCTCCAGCACCACAATTCAAAAGAAGGTGTGGTATATGAATATTGCTCAGCTATTAAAAAGAATGAAATAATGTCATTTCTAGCAAAATGGATGGACCTAGAGATTGTCATACTGAGAAATATTCCATGACATACATTATATACAAAATCTAGAAAGAAATGATACAAGTGAACTTATTAACAAAGTAGAAAGAGATTCACAGATTTATAGGATGAACATAAGGTAGTCAGGGAGGAAGAATGTAGGAAAGAGATAGGGAGTTTGGAATCAAGATATATGCAGTGCTATATTTAAAATGGACAACAAATAAGGTCCTTCTATAGATCACACAGAACTCTGCTCACTGTTAAGTGGAAGCCTGGATGGAAGGGGAGTTGAGACGAGAATGGATACATGTGTACGTATGGCTGAATCCCTTTGTAGTCCACTTGAAACCATCACATTATTAATTAGCTATATCCCAAAATAAAATAAAAGCTTTTTTTTTGTTTTTTAAGAATCTTGGACACTGTAATCTTTTTTGGAAAATATACCTCGAGTTAATTTAATAAGTCCTGAAAGTTCAGTTAAATGTAGATTCAGAATAATGTTTACATTATATAACTGTCAGCATAAAAGCAGATTCTGAAAAGTGGACAAGACTAGATCTAGAACTGTTTATCCATGATTTATTATTGTCTCATTTTATTGAGGATAGAATTTTTCTGCTGGTATTTCATTTTTTTTCTAATTTTCTTCATAATAAGAAAAAATCTACATATCTCATGGATGTATAATTAATTCAAATTTAATGCTGACCATGTACATGAATGGGGAAATGCAATTTTTTTTTTTTTTTTTTGCAGTAACTACTAATTTAGGTTGTCTCCTAACAAATTTGACACTTTCAAAAATTAAAATACTCAATTCAAAGAATTCAGAACTATTTTGAGATATGTATGGTAATGCTAGAATTTCCCTCATAGCCTTGAATTTAAAGTTTAGCCATTTTGTAGTTCTAATGGCTTAAAGTCTCAAGTCTCAGAAAACACCTTGCTTGTTTTAAGACCATGTGTATTTTTCTTTTATTTATCACTTGTGTCTTTTCCAGGAAAAGTAGTTAAACTTTGGCTGCTATATTCATATAGATGAAGAAAGTTTAACTGCAATTTAGTTCATTCTTCTGCATTAAGCAATGACTGTTTCTACTGAACAATTTCAAATTGATAAAAATCATTCACGCTTTCACAGAAGTTTATGATAAGTGACTGTTGAAAACCTTTTTAGTTAATAATAGTATACAAATTTCTTTATTGCATTGAAAATTATTTTTCAACATCTACCACCACAAAACCAGAAAGAAATTTAGAGATAATTTGTCTACACTGGTGTTTTCATATAAGATAGTATTTGAATCATTAAGATGATTCATGGTATATTTTTGAAGATCTTTCCTTGAAAGCTTGCTAGAAAAACACCACACATATTTTGTTGAACAAGAAAGTAGTAGAAATTTTAGACCCTGGAGGCAAAACACTGAGTTCTACACATTGTTTAAATTTATAGTCTTGGACCATTCATTTCAGTTATCTGATAGTCATTTTCTCATTTGTAAAATGACAATAATATTATACACTCACATTGCAAGAATTAGTAGCTATAATTCATACTGTGTTCTTTAAAAAGTATTTTGCCATGTGCTTAGTCACTCAGTTGTGTCCAACTCTTTGCAACCCCATGGACTGTAGCCTCCCAGGTTTCTTTGTCCATGGGGATTCTCCAGGCAAGAATTCTGGAGTGGGTCACCATGCCCTCCTCTAGGAGATCTTCCCAGCCCAGGGATTGAAACCAGGTCTCCCACATTGCAGACATATTCTTTACCATCTGAGCCACCAAGGAAGCCCATTTTACTGTAGATTTCCCAATAAAGATTTATAAATTAAACTTGCTAAAGATATAAAGATATCAATCAATCTTTCAAATATGTACGCTGGGCATTTATCTAGAAGTGTGATTTAGGGAAAAGTTTCATGGTTTAGAAATATTTCATACTTAGATCATAATTACTCACATTAGACCAATAAGGCCTATTGATAGTTTGAACCAGATTAAATTCTGAAAAAACATAAGATCTTTTCTAAATTGTAAAATAGATTATACTTTGCAAATATGTTTTTATGCAAAATATTATACCATATGATCATTAATGAAGAAGGATTTCATGGAGTTCTGTGTTTAATAAGTACTTGCCATTTCCCACCAGTAATTTGAATACTGTTATATGTGCATTGAAGTTGCATGATTAACTTACTATACTTATTTGACAATGCAACTTTTTCCACTTTAGAGATAACAATATCCTTTGGAATTAACATTTTGTCGAATATTTTTACAGAGTCTCAAAATGCTCATTTTAAGCAAAAACATTGTGTATTTTTCTGACAATGGCTGTTTAAACTCTACTTAAATTCCAGGGATGGAGAAACTATTACCTCTATAGATTCATGATTTTGTCATTATGCAGCTATAAGCATTAAGTTTATGCTGATATTTAATGGTAATTTGCTTCATGTAATTTCTAATCATTTGTGCTGGTTATGACCTTAGATTTTAATCTCTTGATCTCATGATGGTGATTCTAATATTTGAAGGTGTCATCAAGCTTTACTTTATGGTTTTTATTTAAAATAAATCATAATTCATTTTTACCTCTTGCAATTAATATTCAAGTCATTTCATAATCACATTACTCCATTAAATGTAATCTAGTTAGTCCCCCAAACACTTGAGTTAGCAGTGAGGAATTGTGCTTTCTGATCTTTTCCTTTCTCAAAGACAAGGTTTTAATCTCCATGTTCTTTGTTTGTGTCCTGTCCTCCTGAAGTTTTAAGCTATAAACTAAACTATTTATTATATGAGCTAATAACAAATGGAAGACTCTTGAGAGTCCCTTAGACTGCAAGGAGATCCAACCAGTCCATTCTAAAGGAAATCAGTCCTGAATATTCATTGGAAGGACTGATGTTAAGCTGAAATTCCAACACTTTGGCCACCTGATGAGATAAACTGATTCATTTGAAAAGACCCTGATGCTGGGAACAATTGAAGGCAAGAGAAGAAGGGGACAGCAGAGCATAAGATTGTTAGATGGCATTACTAACTCAATGGAAATGAGCTTGGGTAAACTCCAGGAGTTGGTAATGGACAGGAAGACCTGGTGTGCTGCGGTTCATGGGGTCACAAAGAGTCAGACACGACTGAGCGACTGAACTGAACTGAATAAAAAATACAAAGTATGATGAACCTCAAGGTTATTTGCTTTTTAGGCAGAATTTTGAATAAAATCCACTAAAATAATAAATCCTAATGGTGGGGTGAAGTTATATGATGGGATTACATTTTAGAAGACGATTAAGAATACATCAAATTGTAACATTGAGAACAGTTTCTAACTATCCAAAAAGAGTCATACTCTTAAATATTTACTGAGATAGACTTTGATGTATGGCAAAACCAATACAATATTGTAAAGTAACTAACCTCCAATTAAAATAAATAAATTTATATTAAATTTTTTTCTCTACTTTTTCATAGAATTTTACTCTAAATTCAAAAGCCCTTGGCTATTTCAATTGGAAACTATTAGATGAGTATGAGACTTTTGTGATTATCTACTCTACAGGATAGGCTTCCCTCGTGACTCAGCGGTAAAGAATCTGCCTGCCAGAGCAGGAGACATGGGTTCAGTCCCTGAGTGGAGGGGATTTCCTGGAGAGGGAAATGGGAAGTATTCTTGCCTGGGGAATTCCAGGGACAGGGCAGCCTGGTGGGCTATAATTCCCGGAGACACAGAGTCAAATATGACAGAATGACTAAAAAACAACAACACTACCTCACTGATGCATCTTACTTAATTTTGTCATCCTGAGTCTTAGTCTATTTTTGTTGTCATAGTCTCACAAAACCACTATCAGTTGATTTTTATAGGGATGAGTTGTTGTTTTAAACAGTAAGAAACATATTCTGGAGTTACCATTTTGTCTGTAGTAGTCATATAGGTATGTGAAGACAAGTTTTAATTCTTTTATATTTTAAAAGATTCATTACTAGAAATGCATACACCCTGTGGAGTTCAAAATTTGCTTATATTTTAGAATCATCTAAGTTGCCTTTGAAATATGTTTATCTCTTTTTGAGAGTTAATTTCTAGACAAACTTATTTGAAACTTACAATTAATATGCAGGTGTCTGCCTTAGTGAGCCATTCAAATTCAATAGAATCTAATGGGTCTCTGTTTGGCATCATCAATACAATATCTTTTCGGGCAGAAATCTACATCATGCACAGTCATTTTAAAAATTAACGCAAATTGTGTTTTACGAAAAAGGGTTAATCATCTCTTCTTTCATAACAGAATTGAGAATAGCTGTTCAGGCAACTGTGAGATATGCTGTTTGGTGACTGGGTTGCTGTGATTAAACCAATAGCCTTTAGTTTGCAGTGCCATCAGCCTGGTACATGTCACTAATACCAAATTCATTTTTTAGAGCAGAACCATATACCCATCTTCCATTGCAATTACTGCAGAGGAGGAGAGATTCCAAAGTAAAAATGAAACATTTCAAGGATGAATAGACCCTGAAAACTGGTAAAGTGGCAGGAAAGTCCAAGTTTGAAAAATGAAGAAATGGATGTGCATAGAAATGGCAGTTTGGAAAATATGAAAAAAAATTGAAAAATAAAATATGAAAAGAAACATCTGTTTGTTGTTGCTGAAAAGTTTTAGCATTTAGATGGACTCATTTGGGCTCTGCAGTTAGCACTTCTCTGAAGTAGTTCACACATTTGCTATTGTTCCTGTTCAGCTACAGATCCTTTTAGACAAGGCTGATTTTAACAGGAAAATGGTGCATTGATTTACAACTTGCAGAGTATTTTAAAAGTGGTAAAATCTAGGCTTTTCTGAAACTTTGGAATCTGAAAAAAACAGAAATACTTAAGTAAACTTCTTTAAAATGGTATAATGCACAATAAATTATATCCTGATTAAGATCATTAGAAAAATCAGTTATAAAAAATCAGCTTCTAAAGTTGCAGGTTTTCTATGATTCTGCAGTCTCTCTTCACTAGTAAATCAGATATGATCTCAGACATCATTTAGCAAAATTATTTTACATCTTTCTCTTTCACCTGCTTGCCTTTGCTCTCACTTTTTCTTCCCATTCTGTCTCTTCTCTCTTCAATTCTCATTTCACCGATTGATTTCTTATTTCACTCTTTGATTTTCTTATTTTCCTTTACTCTCTTTCTTCCTATTTTCCTCTCTTCTTTTTTCCTGTTTCTTACCTTTTTAAAATATCAAATATTTTAATTATGTCCTTAATGAAAGAATAAACTTGATATTGAGGGTTTATTCACATTATCTGTTATCTCCCTCATTGGAGTAGTTAAAATTTTGGAGTTCTTCATTTTTGAACTATTGTAATGTTTTAGATGCAATTAAGATAAGCAATGGAGATACCTGGGCATTGTATATGTATCTTCACATATGTATTTTTTGTAAATGTCAAACAAACAGGCCAAATTGATGCAAATTTGTTGAATCTGTTTCATTGTTTCACTGAATAAAGCCCATCTAATTAAAATCATAAAGTTTTTTTCTTTTATTTTAAACGATAAATATTGAAGCTGTAAAAGAAAACTCTTCTAATACTTGACTCTCTTGTCAAAGTAATATAACAATTGAATATCCAAATAAAGAAGAATGTAAACACTATTTGGGTACTTTGTCAACTAAAATTATAATGTGTAGTGGAGAAGAAAGTTTGTGTTTGTTTTATGCATTTGGCACTGATACTAGCCTTTGAAGAATAATGGCCCAAGAAAATAACTCAGAGAAATACAGATTTATTATATTTTTTAATATTTTTACACATGCAAATTAAGGTAAGGAAAGGTATTAGCATAAGAAAATATTAGTAAGGATACTAAAAACATTATCTAATTATAATATATGAACTCACAGATGGTGGTGGAAAGAATACAGAGATGAACACAAATATGGTTGATTATGCTGGTATATGACTTCTACTAGTGACCAATCAAAATCCTTATTCCTTGAGCCACTGTCCAGGCTAAAATAAACAGGGAGCCCAAGGGTCATGTGTGTCACATGTTGATCAATTGGTCTTAGAAAATGTAATTAGGAAATATAAACTCTCTTTCCTAGATACCAGATAGTATATCATGTTTATGGAAGCATTCTTCAAAGTATATGAAGTTATTAAACTTAAATTTAACATAAATAAACATAAAATATATGAATAGAGATAGAAATAGATAAATGTAGATAGATAATGATAAAATGACTGTTTCCTTTGTCATATTAGTAGAACTTCTACCATATCAGTTCTTAGACATTTTTCAGTCTCAAATTGTGTCTCAATAATTAATAGATTTAAAAATGTACTAAATCTCTTACTTGGAGTGAAACTTTTTAAGTAATAAGCAAGTTCTACTAAACTGATAATGTTGTTTTTTGTTGTGAAACAAAAATGCCTAAGATATGCCCATTCTTGCAGATGCTGAAATGGAAAGAAGAAAGCTACAACTTGCTAAGTGCAAAAATAGTTTTATTGAAACTCTGTGAACAGAGAAGCAGAGATAGGCTAATTTATTCCAAAGAAGTCAAAGGGATCATCCTTTTTCCTGACCTCACTTCTTAAAATTACATTTGGCTATGAACATGATTTTCACTTAGATTACAAAAGATTGGTTCTATACTAGTTTTTTAGTTTTCTTTTTGACTAAGCTGCCAATATCTTTATTTTCTTATTCATTCTTTTATACGCTTCTTATTCCTACCTGATTCTTGTTTTTATTTATTTTTTCATCCTTGCCTTTGTAATTTTCATGCATTTTTCCACCTGTAATTGCTAAGCAATGCAAATAGGCATACATGCATATATAACCACACTTCTGGTTGTATCTGCATCCAATTTTCTCATTATCTAATTCAAACTTATTGAATCCTGACAAATCCAGGCAGAGTAACTGGATATTTGCTTATTATATCAGTAATCCACATTTCCTCCTTTGTGTATGAAGAAAAAAAAAATTCAGTATCCTTCCTGTATGAGAAAACTTCTAAAAGAGAAGCATTAAAGTATTACAAAAATATTCAATATCCTGCCAACAAGGACACTGAAGGAAACCTACCTACTAGAGGAGGAGGAAGGGGCACTTTGTTTCATGCAAAGCTCCAGCAGTGGTCCTTCACACTGGCTGTGGCAGTTGGCTCTTCCAGTAACAGTTGGCTCCAGTTTGTTTCCTGTATTCCTAGAGGATACCTTGCAACTTTCTTCAGAGAACCAAGTTGCAGCCTGCTGAGCCCCTTTCTCAGAAATCCAGTGCCCCTCCTCCCTATTTGTGAAGTTTAATAATTTCTACTTATTTCCACTCTAGTGATGATAGCTATATCACTTACTAGTTTTTGTTCCCTTTTGTCTTTTAATTTCCCTAATACTTGGTTAACAATTCCTTATATTAAATTCTCTTTGTTAAGATAATGATGTTGTCTCTAATCTCTTGAATGGACCTTGCTTGATACACCGTTTCTAATTTTGGCAATTAGCTCCTAGCTACTAGCAGTTAAGTAGAAGATAGAAATCTAAAGTTAATTTCTCTCCTTAATTCCCTGCATGTAGAGTTTTCCCTTAAAAAACACTGGATCATAAGACTGATTTATTGTATTATCCTTTGGTGTAAAGGCTGTATCTTACAGGTATCCTACTGAGTTTCACTTCAACATATATCATTGTTGTTTAAAAATAAAAAAGAACAATTTTCATTGTGACCTGTTTCAAGTAATTGTATTTGAAAAAGGATAGAGTGTATAAAGTTATTACAGAAAGATATATTTAGGTAGGCAAAAATGATATAAACCCAAGGAATAAGAAGATTAAGCCAGGCAGTGTTTAAATCATTCATTCATTCAAAAGTAAACATTGATTATGTGACAAACATAATACTTCAAAGCATGAAAAAACTGGTTCTTATTCTAAAATCTCATTTTCAGTGGTGTTTATAACACGACTGAGTGACTGAACTGAACTGAACTGAAGTTTTACTCTATGTAGAGGAGAGCTTGACACCAGATTATATGATATTGAAAATATATCAAACACAACCTATGCCTTTTTAAAAATTCCAGTGCAAGAGATATGCATGACATACAGGGGGAAGAAGTGAAAATAACTGGAAGAGTAGTATAAAATGTCAGTGATGGCATCAAGGAGGACACTGGCTAATCAACAAACAACTTGATGCTTTAAAGATTATGCTAATTGCCTGAGAATACAGAATGAACCTCAGAAATGGACCTCCTTTATAAAATTTGTTACCTAAAAAGGTAATTTATGTAGATATTTATTACTTTACAATTATCTAATGTTTCATAATGAATAAAATCTAGGAGTTTAAAATAACAGCAATTAATTATGTTGTTTTTGATTTCAGATTTTAAAACAGCCTTCTCTGTTTTAATCAATTCAAAATGCAGCATGTCCATCTGGGCTAGAGGACAACTTCTGAAAAGTTCACTTAGCAAGTAAATTGGTACAGGCAATCAGCTGGAAGCATAGCTGCAGTTAGTGATAGGACCTTGGTTCCCATTTACATGAGCCCCTTTGTATGGGGAAGCTTGAGCTTATTCACAAGATGGTGGCTGAGTTTCAGGAATAAGCATTCTAAGAGAAAGGAAGTGAAGTTGACAATCCGGTAAGGCTCTGGCCCAGAAATACTTCTTCTGTATCCGTTTTGGTTAATTAACTACAGAGTCCTCATAGATTCAAAGGGATAGGCTACAAACCCCACGCTTTGGTGGAGGATTGTCCAGAAATGTGAATCCAGCTCTAAATGTACTATATACTTATTCTGTAATATTTGTACATATCTCTTACTTACGCTAGTATATATTCAGGTAATCAGTTTAAAGATGTCAACATCAAAACATCAGGAATAGAGTACATTTAAATTATATCCAGAGGTGGCATAATTTAAAGTACGCTAGATATATCTATGAGCAGTACTTACAAAAATAGGCATGGTTATTGGGAAAGAAGAAATTTTTCTTTACCCTCCTTGGTTCTTCTGACTGGTTTAAGAATTAAATTGACATGAGATAGATTAACAGCAGAAAAATCAAACAATTTTGATAACATTTTTAATATATGTGACAGACCAAAGAAAACTGAGTAACTCACTCAAATGGCCAAAGTCCTCACCGTAAATTCCATCTTCAGCTAAAGACTAAAAAAGGATGTGAAGATGTTGGGTATAGTGGTTTGGACCTTCAAAGAGGAAGGCAATTCACATTGAGGTGGAAAAGCAAGTGTTTGGTAAATAAATGTTGGTGGGACATGTAGAGACAATGGGACCCAAAGAGGAATTTAACAAAAAGACTTTGCTAGCTTCCTTCCTGTCTACACACCTAGTTCATATTGTAGCTATATATGGGGACAGCAGTTTCCTTCTTGGAATAGGTCCTCTATGTACATTCTTTTAGGCAGTTAAGGGGAAAGTCAAATGTTCTTCCTGAGTCATTCAAACCTTAAAAATGATGAACCTGAACTAATCCTCATGTCAAGAAACCACATTTCAGGTGATGATTTTTGCTTTCCTATAGGCATTTACTGCTACATCTTAAGCCAGTAACTCTGAATACATCTACTCACAGATGAGTAAGAAAACTTGATGAAGAAAAAGGAGTTGAATTTTTCTATTCCATTATTTTGTTTTAGTATTTTAAAAAGCCATAATACATGTTTGGCATATGGCTTATCATCACTGATCTTTTCTTATCCATTCTATCTATCTTTCTATAATGTAAGCTCCAGGATGGAAAGAGTCATCTGAAAATGCATTTTTCTACTAACAATAATAGTTAGCTGCCAAGGAAATGTTAATAATGAAAATGAGTTACAGTAGATTGGAATGATCATAATTACTCTCAATTAATGATTCTAAGGAAGAGAAATATTATATACATAAAACTGCATATAGTTGTGGAATATATATATACATATATATAACATTTTTGACTCATGGGTTATCATAATGCTAATTCTATTTAAGTTGTTGGTTTAAGGAAATTTTATGACATCTGGGGTTTATTTCATATCAGTTCAAGGGGAAGAAAAGAGGGTGGAAATGCAAATGAAAAATTATTGGTCATGAATTGGTATTTGGAGATTAACTATTCATCATACATTTGCTTTTATCTAAAATTTATCATAATAAAAATCTAAATATAGAACATTTACTCATAAAAAATAGTAAGAAAAGGCATTTTAGTAATACTTCTGGGCTTGACTTTTGAAGGCAAGTTTTTATATGTTACTAATACTAGAAGAGTTTGAGATTATCAGTTTCCAATTTCTGTCAGGTTAATGAAGGTCTCTTAGAAATTAAGAAGTCAACATATATTGCTTAATCAAAGAGAAGAAACTTTAGACACACTAACATATTTCAAATATAACAGTCATTTGAAATCTACAAGTCTGAACTGTTCACTTTCTCTTATTCCTTGTAAAAGCCTATGTTTAAACATGAAGTTTTAGTCCCCTTCAACAGAAAAAAAAAAAAAAAAATTCCTTATTATGTAAATCAATGCAAGGCTGTCACACAGGGCCTGCAGTCAAACAGACTAAAACAATATGACCAAAGGTGATATTATATTTCACATATTAATAAAATGTTACTTTACGAATAAAAGGGTATCCATTTAAATATTAACACTGTTAGTCCAGTATATCAAAAAAAACACCTTCCTTCATACATATTTAAACTCAAAATGATATAAATTATTTCAACATCAGGCTCTATTCTTCCTATAATAGACAATGATAGCCTATCATAGAACACTACTTCCCCTCACTGCAGTTTCACCACATGGTATGAATTATAGCATTTAGATAGAAAATTATAGTCCTTTGTTTGTGTTTCTATTGAGTAAGATAACACTTTCTGTACTCATGCTCAAGAAAAAAGAAAAAAGAAGAAGCGCTTGTATTTGTGTACTATCTATGCATATTTTCTCACATCCTAGCATACTTGGTCAATAAAAATGTGCTGAATACTCTTAGCACCTACAGTGCCCTGTTATATCTGTTGGAAAGAAAACCTATTTATATTATAAACACAGTATAAGAATGACATAAGGAATTTAAGGTAACTGAAAGAAAGCTTTAGACTTCATGAAAACTAACAATGCTTTCTATTTTATGGTGTTGACTTTCTGGAGCTTCATAGTTATAAGGAAAAAAATGAGAATTGTGGAATTAGATGGTCATCAACTATAATAGTCTCTGTAAGTCTTATAATCATTAGGACAATGATGATTGTTCTAAGAGATAAACTCTAGTGGAATTTTCCTTCCCATTCACTGAGCAATCCAGTGTGGGTTTTCAGTAAGGAATCTTGTAGGGGACAATACAAGGAGCCAAGTTCCTTCCAAAATGTGTCTCCATCATAAACCTGTTTCTTCAAAATTCAGTATTTAATGAGTAAGCAGGGCTGAGAAAGGTAGACTGTTAACAACTTTAGCCTCAAAATGACACATACAGCATGCTCTCCTGATGGTGGCCTCATTGAGTCCACTCTAGTATCCCTGCTGATCCTTTGTGTCCTTGCTGGCACAAGTGTATGGCATGGAGGTGCCAGGTGACCAGAGAAGGTGAGGACAGAGGAAGGAGGAAGGGAAGAAACAAATGAAGCAAGTACCATTAGAATCCAGCCAGCCTAGGGTAGATGGACAGAATAACTAGAGAGCTTCCAGGAAGCACTTTTCACAAATTGTCATTAACTGTATGCTATCAGAACCTCAGCTGTTACTATCTTCCCAGCCCCATTCTGGTCCACTGAGCATAAACTAAACCACAGTTAATTATTTCATGGTTTTGAAAAAGAATCTGCAACATAACACCTAAATAGGGATATAAATTCCATTATTAGAAATAAGTAGTGGCATCACCAAGGTGACAGAATAGGAGGCTCTGGCCTATCCTCCCCCAAAAGTCAACAATTAAACATCGATACATAAGCCAGGGACTTTCCTGGTGGCTTAGACAGTACAGAATCCGCCTTCAATGAGGGAGATCTGGATTCAATCCCCGAGCTGGGAAGATCCCTGGAGGAGGCATGGCAACCCACTCCAGTATTCTTGCCTGGAGAATCCCCATAGATGGAGGATCTTGGGAGGCTGCAGTCCATGAGGTCACAAAGAGTTGGACATGACTGAGTGATTTAGCACAGCATAGCACACAAGACAGAACAACTGAAGGAGCACTCTGGAGTCCACTTAAGAAGCTTCAACAAAACAGTGGAGCAATAATTTGATAACAATCACATGGAAAGAGGAGGAAAGACAACTTTATTTTGGCTATATTATCCCACCCCAAAAGCCAATGATACTGAGCACCAAGAAGAAACTCCCCCCCTAGAAAGAGTACTCCTTCCTGGGAAACAAAGAACTGAGTGAGTAGCCTGTTGCACAAACCTTTTTTTTTTTTTTTTGCCTATTTTATGTGGATCTACTTCAGTTTTATCCCCATGAAGACATTAGCAAAGCTAAGGGTCCCATAGATGGCCAATGACAAGAAAGAAAAGAAGAAGCTATGAATACTAGCCACACAATAGGAGCAAAAGTATTTCCAGTAAAATGCTCTATAGGCAAACTCAGCAGTTTTTGACACTGAAGGAATCAAAAGCCAGCACAGCCACCACAGATCCCCTGAAGATTTCATGAGCTTTCTTCTTGCTTCTGTCACTGGCCTGTACCACTGTATTCACTCTTCCAGCTGCACATCTGACAACCATTCCCTACCTCCCATCACCATCCTCCACTGTTATTTGCTCAGCAATTATGGCAGTGAACACTTCAGCCAGAAGAGGGTGAGGGCTACAGCTTTCATTGTGCTTATAGTTGGTCCCAGCCCTTGAGATCTGCCCTAGCTCGCACTACTATATTTTTTGTAACTGGGCCCTGCTACTATACAAATACCTGCAGCTGGTGGCCACAACTGAGTTTGTACACCCCACTGGCTCCAGTGACTATCACTGCTTGGCATGATTCTTAAATACTGGATTTGAAGTCAGCACTGAAGAACACCACAGCCCTTGCAGTCTCTGTGAATCCCCACAATGTTTGCCCAGGGACATAAAATTATTGATGCTAAGGGCAGCAATGACCTTGGGAGTGTTAATTCTTAGGTGGGTTGATAAGGAATCTGAGGGGCTTGAGGAGAAGAAAGGAGTCTGAGGCCCTCAAGGAGTAGAAAAAGACAAATTTCTTCCTTTCTTTTTTTTTCTATATTCCTTCATCTTAGTTACATAAGATGCAATTTTCTCTAAGGTCAGAGCTAATGCTTACAGCTTTGTGGTGCTGGAACAGCGAGCAGCCAAAAGGAGATACCCCACGTCCAAGATCAGGCAAGGCAGAAATGAGGAGATATCCCATAGTTCATAAGGCACTCTGTCTATCAGATCTAGTCCCTTAAATTTATTTCTCACTTCCACTGTATAATCGTAAAGGGTTTGATTGAAGTCATACCTGAATGGTCTAGTGGTTTTCTCACTTTATTCAATTTCAGTCTGAATTTGGTAATAAGGAGTTCTTGATCAGAGCCACAATCAGTTCCTGGTCTTGTTTTTCCTGGCTGTATAGAGCTTCTCCATCTTTGCTGCAAAGAATATAATGAATCTGATTTCGGTGTTGACCATCTGGTGATGTCCATGTGAAGAGTCTTTTCTTGTGTTGTTGGAAGATGTTTGCTATGACCAGTGCATTCTCTTGGTAGATCTCTATTAGCTTTTGCCTTGCCACATTCTGTACTTCAAGGCCAAATTTGTCTGTTACTCCATGTGTTTCTTGACTTCCCACTTATGCATTCCAGTCCCTTATAATAAAAAGGACATCTTTTTTTGGGTATTAGTTCTAAAAGGTTTTGTAGGTCTTCACAGAACCATTCAACTTCAGCTTCTTCAGTGTTACTGGTAGGAGCATAGGCTTGGATTACCGTGATATTGAATAGTTTGTCTTGGAGACTAACAGAGATCATTCTGTTGTTTTTGAGATTGTATCCAAGTACTGCATTTCAGATTCTTTTGTTGACCATGATGGTTACTCCATTTCTTCTAAGGGATTTCTGCCCACAGTAGTAGATATAATGGTCATCTCAGTTAAATTCACCCATTTCAGTCCATTTTAGTTCACTGATTCCTAGAATGTCGATGTTCACTATTGCTGTCTCTTGTTTGACTGCTTCCAATTTGCNAAAAAAAAAAAAAAAAAACAAGAGTTCCAGAAAAACAACTATTTCTCCTTCATTGACTATGCCAAAGCCTTTGACTGTGTGGATCACAATAAACTGGAAAATTCTGAAATAGACAGGAATACCAGACCACGTGACTTGCCTCCTGAGGAACCTGTATGAAGGTCAGGAAGCAACAGTTAGAACTGGACATGAAACAATAGACTTGTTCCAAATGGGAATGAAGTATGTAAAGGCTGTACCATGCTTATTTAACTTATATGCAGGGCACATCATGAGAAATGCTGGGCTAGATGAAGCATAAGCCAGAATCAAGATTGCGAGGAGAAATATCAATAACCTCAGATATGAAGATAACTCCCCCCTATGGCAGAAAGCAAAGAAGAACTAAAGAGCCTCTTGATGAAAGTGAAGGAGGAGAGTGAAAAAGTTGGCTTCAAGCTCAACATTTAGAAATCAAAGATCATGGCACTCGGTCCCATCACTTTATGGAAAATACATGGGGAAACAGTGGCAGACCTTATTTTGGGGGCTTTCAAAATCACTGCAGATGGTGATTGCAGCCATGAAATTAAAAGACACTTACTTCTTGGGAAAAAAGTTATAACAAGTCTAGATAGTATATTAAAAAGCAGAGACATTACGTTGCCAACAAAGGTCTGTCTAGTCAAGGCTATGGTTTTTCCAGTTTTCATGTATGGATGTGAGAGTTGGACTATAAAGAAATCTGAGCACCGAAGAATTGATGCTTTTGAGCTGTGGTGTTGAAGAAGACTCTTGAGAGTCCCTTGGACTGCAAGGAGACCCAACTAGTCAATCTTACAAGAAATCAGTCCTGAATATTCACTGAAAAGGACTGATGCTGAAGCTGAAACTCCAATAATTTGGCCACCTGAGGCAAAGAGGTGACTCATTTGAAAAGACCCTGATGCTAAGAAAGTTTGAAGGTGGGAAGGAAAGAAGACAACAGAGGATGAGCTAGCTGGATGGCATCACCAACTCAAAGGACTTGAATATGAAGAAACTCAGGGAGTTTGTGATGGATGGGGAGGCCTGGCATGTTGCAGTCCATGGGGTTGCACAGAGTTGAACAGGACTGTGTGACTGAACTGAACTGAAAGATTACAGAACAAAACAACTAATTTTGCTCAACTGTATGTTTTTCCTTAAACTCTGTACTAATGATTATGTCACAACAATGTATCTTACTCAAGGACACGTTTCTGCTTCTTAATAAGGACCTTCTGAGTAATCCTATTATTTTAATTTGTTGTGGGAGTGGACCTGGTAAGATTTTTCTATTGTTAGTAACCAACTGAAAAAGTACATAAGGCCTTGATAAGATTAGTGAGTGGGGCACTCTGCCCCTTTCTGATGTGTCTGTGTCAGAAGCATTCTCTGTCCTTTCTTCACTGTAATAAATCTGTGCTACACAAAAGCTCTGAGTGATCAACCTTTTATCTGGTCCCAAAGCTAAATTCTCTTCCTTGGAGATCATGAATCTGACACTATTCGTGGTAAGCTATCAACCTGAGCTGAGTCACCATGACCCTGAGATCTGATTCAAACAGGTTTCCACACTTGTTTCCCTTCACTAAGCATAGCAATTTCCAGCATCATTTTGCCCACCAGTGAAGATTTTCTTACTGAAGACAGTTCATAAAATCTGGAAGAGGTGACAGTGTCTTAAAATGCACAGGTGCCTGTTAAGTAGTTAAAATAGGGAAAAGGAGCCCAAAATGGAGATAGCTAAAAGACAAGGAAGGGAAAAGCCCACGAAAAGAAAACAAAGGAAGGTCAGGGAAGGTCAAAGAACGTCTGAGGACTGGAGTGAGGATTTCAGGTAGAACATCACTCCTGGCTGAGCCCAATTTGCATAGGGCAAGCCCAGGGGGAAGAAAACTTATAAAAGGAGGAGCCAAGCACTCTCTCGCTCTCTATCTCTCTCCCGTGTGTGTATGTTCTTTCTCTCTCTCTCTCCCCCTGACCCCCACTTTGTGCGCGCACTGACATGCTCCTCCACTCTCTTCTCTTCTTCGAGGATGGATTCTCCTGCTATCTTCTAAATAATATAGAGATGTAACACTGATTTGTCTAAGAGCTATGACATGGTTTGTTCAAGATTGGAGAGCTGTGACGTGCCAAGAGCTTTAATGTCCGTTGCTCCAAATCTTTGTTGTGATGAGACAAGAACTGAGAAGCATACACTTGCCTGACATACCTAAACAATGTTACAGGGATAATGAAGAATCAGGAAAATAACTTTTCATTAAAAGAGTATGGAACACCTCCAGTAACTGGCCCCAAAGGAACAGACAGACGGAAATTCAAGACAGATAATTAAAACATCTGCCCAACAGCAGGAGAATATATATTCTCTGAAGTGCACACAGAATATTCTCCAAAAATGATCATATATATGCCACAAAACAAACCTCAACAAATTTAAGAAGATTAAGATTCTATTAAGTATCAATTCCAAGCACAATGATATAAAACAACAAGAGGAAAAGTGGAAAATTACCAAATGTTTGGAAATTATATAACACTCTTGAACATAGATTGGGGCAAAAATACAATCAGAAGAGAAAATTTAAAAGATATTTAAATAAATTACAGTGAAAATATAGCATACTACAATTTATGGGAAGCAACAAAGGAGTACTAATGGAGAGTTTATAGTGATAAACATGTACATTAAGAAAAAAGAAATATATCAAATAAAATCTAACTTTCTTCCTCAAGGAGCTAGAAAAGCAAAGCTGAAAGTTATCAGAAGGAAGGAGATAATGAAGATCAGAGTAGAAATACATAAATTAGAAATGAGAAAAATAATATGATAGAAAAGCTCAACAAAACTAAGAGTTGATAGTTTGAAAAGATAAAACAGTTGACCAATGTTCAGCTAACTTAACAAGAAAAGAGGATCAAATTGTTGAAATTATAGATGAAAAATATGTTACACTGAATAATAAAATTGAATTACTAGTGTTACCACAGTAATACAAAAGCTCAAAAGAAGCAACAGTGAACAATTATATGCTAACAAATTTGAAAACCTATAAGAAAAAAATGCATCTCTAGAATAATATAAAATATCAAGACTGAATCATAAAGAAATAGAAAATCTGAACAGAGCAGAAACAAATAAAGAGCTTGACTTAATAATTAAAAAAATATCCCCCAATTAAAAACAAAGCAAAAAACTAGAACTATATTATTTAATGTTTTCCCTCTAAGATCAAGAACAAGACAAGAATGCCCACTATCACCACTCATATTCAATAGCATGTTAGAAGTCCTAGCCAGAGAAACTGAACAAGAAAAGAAATTAAAAAAAAAAATTCAAATCCAAAGGGTTAAGTAAAATTCTCTCCATTTGAATATGTCATAATTTTATATAGAGAAATCTTAGAGATTTCACCAAAAAAATGCTAAAATCAATAAACAGTTTCTATCAAGTTATGATACACACACACAAAATAGGATTTCTATACTTGAGCAATGAACTATCTGAAAATAAATGAAAACAATCCCGTTTCAATAGCATATGAATAACAAAATGTTTAGAAATAAGTTTATCCAAGAAAGTGAAAAGTGCATCACTGAAGACTACAAGATAGTAATGAAAGAAACCAAAGATATAAATAAATGGAAAGATATCTAAGTTTATGAACTGGAAAAGTTAATATTTTAAAAATGTCTATACTATAAATCCATATAAATTCAAGAAAATCACTATTATAATTTCAGTGGTGTTTTTCACAGACACAGAAAAATATTAATTTTTCATGAAATCACAAAAGACTCAAATTGTCAAGACTGTCTTGAGAAAAAAATAACAAAGCAAATAATATATCTGATAAGGGGTTGATATCCAAAATATATTAAAAAAAACTCAGACATTTCAATAGCAAAGAAAAAATTAGTCATCATTCATACATGCATTCTTAGTCACTTCAGTTGTATCCAACTCTGTGTGACCCTATGGACTGTAGCCTGCCAAGTTTCTCTGTCCATGGGATTCTCCAGGCAAGAAAACTGGAGTGGGATGCCATGTCCTACTCCAGGGAACTTTCTGGCCCAGGGATCGAGTCCACATCTTTTACATCTCCTGCATGGGCAGGTGGGTTCTTTACCAATAGCACCACCTTGGAAGCTAGTCATAAGGAAATGCAAATCAAAATAAGAGTGAAGTATCATTTCACTTCCATTACAATGGTTATCAGAAAAACAAGAAATAATAAATACTGGTGATGATATGGAAGAAAGGGAATTCTGGTGTACTTTTCAGAAAATGTAAAATTGACTGTCCACTATAGAAAACAGCATGGAGGTTCTTCCAAAAATTTAAAAAAAGAAAGCTTCCATATGATGACAACCACACTTATGGCAGAAAGAAAAGAAGGACGAAAGTTTGAGCTGGAATCAAGATTGCTCGGAGAAATATCAATAACATCAGATATGCAGATGACACCACTCTTATGGTAGAAAGTGAAGAAGAACTAAGGAGCCTCTTGATGAAAGTGAAAGAGGAGAGTGAAAAAGTTGGCTTAAAACTCAACATTCAGAAAACTAAGATCAAGGCATCTGGACCCATCATTCCATAGAAAATAGATGGGGAACCAATGGAAACAGTGAGAGACTTTATTTTGGGGGCTCCAAAATCACTGCAGATGGTGAGTGCAGCCATGAAATTAAAAGACATTTGCTCCAAAATGCTATGACCAACCTAGACAGTGTATTAAAAAGCAGAGACATTACTCTGCCAACAAAGGTCCATCTAGTCAAAGCTATGGTTTTTCCAGTTGTCATGTAAGGATGTGAGAGTTGGACTATAAAGAAAGCTGAGTACCAAAGAATTGATGCTTTTGAACTGTGGTGTTGTAGAAGACTCTTGAGAGTCCCTTGAACTGCAAGGAGATCCAACCAGCCAAACATAAAGCAAATCAAGCCTGAATGTTCAATGGAAGGACTGATGCTGAAGCTGAAACTCCAGTACTTTGGCCACCTGATGTGAAGAACTGACTCATTGGAGAAGACCCTGATGCTGGGAAAGGTTGAAGGCAGGAGGTGAAGGGGATGACAGAGGATGAGATGGTTGGATGGCAACACCTACCCGATGGACTTGAGTTTGAGCAAGCTCCAGGACTTGGTGATGGACAGGGAAGCCTGGCGTACTGCAGTCCATGGGGTTGCAAAGAGTTGGACAGGACTGAGAGACTGAACTGAACTGATGCTGCAATTCTACTTCTAAGTATGTAGCTGATGAAGATGAAACCACTGTCCCTAGGAGATATATATTTTGTGATCATTTTGGCATTATTCACAACAGCCAAGACATGAAAACAACCCAAAGAAAGGTCCAATGACAGATGAAGGTATAAAGTAAATGTCTTATGAACATACAATGGAATATTATTCAGTTATTACTATAAAAATGAACTCATTCTGTTTGTAACAAAATGAATGGACCTTGAGAGCATTATGATAAGCAAAATAATCAGAGAAAGACAGGTATATGAGTTCTTTCTTGTATGTGCATTTGGAAATCATTTAACTAATATAAACAGAGTAGAATGGTAGTTTTTGGAGCTTGGGGTAGGGCAATTGGGGAGATGGTGCTTAGGTTTCAAATTTCCAGCTAGAAGAGAAATAAATTCCTGTGTTCTAATGTAGAACATGGTGATTATAGTTATTTAACAATACTATATTTTATTGAAAGCTGCCATGAGGTTACAGATTTAATATTCTTACCATGATTGCAACAGCAACAACAAAGTGGTAATTATGTGAGGTAAACAATGTTTCAACAAACTTAATTGTGGTATTCAGTGCATATACATATATCAAATCATCACATTGTATGCCTTAAACATTTGCAATATTATATGTCATTATATCTCAATAATTCTAGCCAAAAAAAAAAAAGGTGCTCTTTTTTTAGAAGAATTAACTCCTAGTAATCCTTGAGTTGACAATTTGATCCATGTATTATCTTCTATGGATACACAAGAATTGGACATAAGAGACAATGGACACAATCTTAGCCTCTTTCCCATAAAAGTTGTTTTAATGTTTGCCAAACTATTCCAAGCTGTTTTCTTCTTTTTTTTAGACTGTACAGATGGTTTATTTCAGGGAAAAAATGTCGCAAAAATTTAGTATAGGTTTATTTCATACTTTTCCCTATTTCTCCTGCACAACAGAAAACCTTGTCCATTATGTATAAACAGATGTTAAATAACTCTGAAAGTTAAAGAGAAGAAGGAAGAGAACCTGGGAACCTCAGGCCCTAAGAACAATATAGTAATGAACTTTCATATAAAAATGTAGTCTAAAAAGAAAAAATAATAAATTTTTCTTTAGAGGGTCCCACCACAACTCAAAAAGAACCCCGTTTTTCCCTCCTCAGCTCGAGATGAGGGTCCCTTTCCCTGCTTCGTTGGGAAAGGAATCACGGCATCTAGAAAATAGGCAAAATTAGAAACTTTTGCTCTATGAAATCTCCATTTTGAGGATGAAAACTCAAACTACAGACAGCAAAAATATATTTTCAAGTCACAAGCACAAATCAAATAAAAAACTTAGATTTAAAATATATTTGGAATTTTCAAAATTAAACAGTTAAAAAAGTTCAATTAGAAAATGGGCAAAAGACATGAAGAGATATTTCACAAACAGTATATGCATACGCAAATAAGTACATGAAAGATGTTCAGCATTATTAGCCATTAGAGAAATGTGAATTAAATATAGTTAAATTTCACTACATGCCTATTAGAATAGCTAAAATTAAAAAAAAAATGTGTCATCCAATCTTGGCAAGGATAGAAACTTGAGCACTCATAAACTGCATGCCAGAGTGTTAAACTGTACAGCCAGTCTGGAGTCTGAAAAACAGATTGCCAGTTTCTTTAAAAACTGAACATATAGCTTCCATTTTACCTAGCACTTGTATTCCTGAATATTTATCCCAGAGAAATCAAAACTTACATCCACAGAACAATCTGAACACAAATTATTATAACAGTTTTATTCATAATAGCCAAAATAGCTTTTCCAAACTCCGGAAACACCTCAAATGTCCTTTAGTGAGGAAATGGGTAGACAAACAATGGTACATCTATATCAAAAATGATATAGAACATTAAAATAACTGTTAATACACATAGCAACCTGGATACATCACCAGCTGCTGCTACTGCTGCTAAGTCGCATCAGTCGTGTCCGATTCTGTACGATGCCATTGATGGCAGCCGACGAGGCTCTGCCGTCCCTGGGATTCTCCAGGCAAGAACACTGAAGTGGGTTGCCATTTCCTTCTCCAATGCATGTAAGTGAAAAGTAAAAGTGAAGTCGCTCAGTCATGTCTGACTCTTCGCGACCCCATGGACTGCAGCCTACCAAGCTCCTCCGTCTATGGGATTTTCCAGGAAGAGTACATATGCTAAGTGAAAAAAGCCAATCCTTAAAGATTATGTACTAGAGTATTCTATTTCTATAAAATTTCTGAAATCATAGAATTATAGAGTTGGTCAAGCCGACCAAGGAGAAGATAGCCACATCTGAAAGAGAGTTTCCTGCAGAGCCAGTTCCCCAACGATACTGAGGTCTACAGATACCACTTCCGTTCAGTGACCACTGGAACTGATGTCAATGAGGCATCATCCACATCACCAGTGAATCCCTCAACAAAGACTAGTTGGTGCTCGTGGTTTCCCACCATGGCCCCATATACCACTCATACTCAGGCTTGTCCCTGCAAAAGTTCAAAGAGAAACCCCAAGGTCAGGTGAAAATCCTTGAAGACAGCTTTCTGAAAAGCTCTTTACTGATTGAAGCAGAACTGGACAGGCTGTGGGTAGAGACTGAGCTGAGTAGGAGAGAGATGGACTCCTGGTTTCTGGAGAGAATACCAATGTATTTGCCAAGAGGTTGTGATATTGGAGGGTAGCCTGTGAGCCTGATTATAAAGAGATAACAGGAGGGAGATCTTTTGGTAATGACATAGCTTGTTTTCTTGAATGCACTAATGAATATCCAAATCTACACAAGTGATAAAGTGATATAAAATTATACACACACATAGTATCAATGTCAAAATCCTTGTTTTGATTTTGTATTATAATTATGCACAAAGTTACCACGGGGAGCAACTGCATGCAGTATACATTGGACCTATTTCAATAATTGCAAATTTCTGTGCATCTGTAATAATTTCAAAATTAAAAATTTTAGAAATGGTATATATGATATATTTTTTCAAGTCTGTTCCATATGAAGTAGCCATACTCAATTTCCTCCTGTACATACTTTTTAGTAAGTCCTTTTTTGTTTTTGTTTTCGGCTTCCTTGAATATTTGCTCCCCTTGAATATTTCTGACAGTTACCTTAAGGCAATCCAAAACAAAATGCTCAGATCTTTAACATCACAGAAGAGATTAAAGCCTATGGTTACAGATTAGAGCTCTAATGCTAGTGACGCTGTCATTTATTTAAATGAGATGTCTTATAAGACCTTTGTCACTCAAAGCCATTTCAGTCATCAGTATTGATAACACAACTGGAATTACTCTAATATAAAACTAAATTGTGGTATTGGCATAATGGTCAAGTATTGAGAAAAAACTTTTATTAGATTTTGAAAAGCTAGAGATCTTTGTCAGCAATGACAAATAATTTGGTAACTCATCACTATAAATACCTGGGAATGAAGATCACATGCTTTGTGAGTTTGAAATTCCATATAATGGTGTTGAAGAGCCAAAGTTTCTGGAGGTTCTGCTCTTGGTTTAATGGTAGTCTCTGCCTTATATATCAACTAGCATTGTTTTTCAACTTACTTTGGTATTTTAAAGACATCATATGTGGTTTGTACTATAGTAAGAATTATTTCTAAATGTTAATCACTCTTTCCATCACTACAGATTTTGTCAAGCTATATTAAATGTGCTTTAATGCAATAATCATTTATATGATGATGTGGACATATCAAAATTAAATTTATGTCAATTATTATTTTTGCTACAAAAATAGAATAGTCTTTTTAAGGATAACATACTTATTTAAGTATGAAGTGAAAGTGAAGGTGTTAGTGCTCAGTCCTGTCCAACTCTTTGCAATCCCATGAACTCTAACCATCCATGGAATTCTCCAGGCAAGAATACTAGAGTGGGTTGCTATTTTCTTCTCTAGGGGATCTTCCTAAGCCAGGAATCGAACCCAGGTCTCCTGACTTTCTGGCAGATTCTTTACCATCTGAGTCATCAAGGAAGACCATTATTTAAGTATGAAGTGAAGTGAAGTGAAGTTGCTCAGTCGTGTCCGACTTTTTGCAACCCCGTGGACTGTAGCCTGCCAGGCTCCTCTGTCCATGGGATTCTCCAGGCAAGAATACTGGAGTGGGTTGCCATTTCCTTCTCCAGGTATTTAAGTATAATATATTTAAATATAAATAAAAGCATAATATATTTATTTATAACATATTTATTCTTCTAGCATAATAAATTTTGCATAGGTGCTATAAGGGACATTTTATCAAAGTTTTGAAACTCAGGCAGAATTTGCATTTGTAGATACAGAAATAAAAGAATTTCAGGTGGAGACTATGTGGTGAGAGAGCAGCCTGAGGACCCAGCCCTGTGAGCCCAGAGAGAATTGCCCAAGTAGGCAAGAGGGGATCAGGGAGGAGGCAAGACCAGGAGGCATCCTAAGCCCTTGTTGTGGGCCCAACTTAGGGATCTCCCTCCAAGGGAATCTGGACTGGTTCGGCTTATGTAAAAACATGTCCTTTGTTAGCGTTCCAGTCCCTCAGCGGGGTCTTGTCCTACATCACATAAGTCTTGCTGAGAGCACAGGTGCCTGGTCTCCACTCTGTCCTAAGCCCAAGGGTGGAGAGACTGATAACTTCTGTGTGAGGAAGCTCTCAGTGAAGCCCCTGTGGGATCCTTTCTAGGATGTCTCAGTCACGGGCACTTTGTGGTGTTAACCAAAATTTCAGAAACCAAGACCTGACTGAAATAGAGGCCTTCATTTGCGGGTTGTTAGGACTGAAATTCCAGGGCCCATGTGCAAGAAGCAGTTGGATTGTATTCCCTCAATGACAAGCTGGAGGCATATCAAGGCAAAGAACCTGCAAGGTTACATACATTGGTTGTGAGAATTAGGATTGGAGCTGGCAAGAAGTAAAAGAGCTTGTTAAGCAGAGAATGATTGTTTAGGGCTCCAAATGATTACCTAACTGCAGGGCGAGTCGGGGAGGGGACTTCGAGGGGACTACAAGGTTGACCCTAGAGCTGCTAGCAGATACACAGTTTTGAAAATAGCTGGTGGTGTCTTTGAGTTTGATTCAGTTGAAAAAATTCATCTTCTCAGTGATTCAGGGATGTGTCTGAAAACACGGTCAGATATTTCCATCAGGCTCCACTTTGATTTTAAATCTGTCATCAGTGTGTAGGTGGGGAGTGGAGAGATTAGAGTTTTGGGGTCCTGTGTGAACTTAATTTTCCTCAGCTAAACCATTGCCTGCTTACAGACACTCAGAGTATAAGCAAATTGCCCACAGTCACTCAGTTCCTAAGTAAGACCCAGAAACTTGGCCAGGTTTTTAGTCATTCAGCAGCTCAGCTGGGGACAGAGGTGATATTTAGAGAAGATGTCATGGTGTGATAACCTGAAGGTGACAGTCAAGTGTGGGACGCAGACTTCCCAAACCTGTGTAAATTTAACAACAATCAGAGTGGAACAATTTCATGATCCTGTCCTTACAGATTTAACACATTTCTTCTTTTTTTTTTTTTTTTTTTTTGAGGGAGGCAACCCCTCATGGAGTCGAGGAAGCTGGGAGCAGGAGGAAGTGACAAGTGAGCTCTGAACTGGGCAGCACAGGAAAGTGAAGTCTCTGCTTACACAACGGCGCTGGAGCCAGAGTGATCTGAAACTCCAGGAAGAGTGCAAGAAGGAGAGTGCTGCAGAGAGCTTAACGTTGGGAGAAGCTGTAGCTGAGGGAAGGATACATCTTCACGACAGGAAGAACATTCCTACAGGAGAGCCCTACAAGACAGAATGTTATAGATGCTAGTACGGGTGGGAGGAATCTGGAGGAGCCTGGCTCATCATGTGGGCTGGGTGTTCAGAGGCTGACCCAGAGGAGGATTTAAGGGCTTTGTCCAGGATGTTCGTAGTGACAATGAAAGTCATATTTTTTAACCACAGGATCCTGAGCATGGAAAATCTGGACTATTGCTAGTTGCGTATCATGAAAAAAAAAAAGAAAAATTTCAGGTGGAGAATTTCATATAAGAAAAGATACATGGCAAAATTAGGGGTGCATTATAGAGGAGCATAAATGCTTGCCTAAATTATATGAACTTTATATAGTTCAAAATTCAGCACATTTAAGTGCATACCAAGAATTCAACAGGAACTATGTTGAAAAATCTGTCAAACAAGGAGACATGATGAGTATGCTGGAAAACTGGAACATGATTTTTATTTGTCAAATAGTAATTTTATATTTTTCCCTTTTCAGAGACTCCTTCCACTTACCTTTTTGATATGACATGTGCTGTCTTTCATAATGTCCTTTCTTTTCCACTTTTTTTTCTAATCTCTGTTTCAATACTCAACAATATTCAAAGACAGGAGATTAATTACTTGTGTATAGGAAAAGAATATTTTTTCATTGAATAAACAGATAAACCATCTCTTCTTCATTAAAAAACTTTATGAATTTACATACTGATGCTTCTTTATTGGTGTAGTTATAAAGAGAAAATATTCAGAATCTTTATATCTCCAAATGGCAAAAGTCTAGGTGATTTTTTTTCTCCCTCTTAGAAAGCATTTTTCTGAACTTTTGAAGGATGCCTGCCCTCTTCACTAGTAAGTGCAGATGCCAAGGGGAAGGAAGATTGGGAATTGGAGGAGGGCTGCCATCTTCCTCAAGCAGTTGAACAGGCAACACATTGCTGGACTGAGTCTTTCACTTTTTCTCAGCATAATATGACAGGAATGCACAGCATGGGGGAGCTGGAAAACAGTAAAACATGAGCAACAAGGCAGCAGCTTCCCTACTCTGCAGTGGTAGACTAAAAACTGGAAGAAAATCCAGTACAGTGATTTCTTAAGAAATGCAAGGTGCCACACAGAACTAAACTCTAATCTATGATTGCTTCCTCAAGGGAAAGATGAAGCTTATACATTTTTAATGTATAGACTAGTTTAACATGAAGTTGAAAGTAATCGTGGTTGCGCTAAATACGTTTTTTTATTGCTCAAAGGAGAAGAGAATAAAAAGCAGAGATGTGTCTTCAAAGTAACTATTAAAGATTTTATAAAATTAAAATGACTTTGGATATTTAGAAGAACATAACTTATCTTTCATTTCATTGGTTAATATGTGTGTTTAATTGTCTAGAGTTATTAACTTTTTCTTAATGAATTTATATTATTGTATATCAGATTGAAAACTATCATCACTTTGAAGAAAACTTCCGAAATGGCTATTTTTTAAAGGGAAAGAAAATAACTCCCCAAAGCATGTGTAAATCAGTGCGCAGCAAAAACAGGTCTGTAAGCAACAAAGTAAAGTCAGGCAGGGAGTACTTATAACCATTTCCAGGCAAACATTTCCCAAATGTTGTCTGGAGAATATAAAGGAAATTTTAGTTTGTGTTTAAGTTAAAACCTTATTTCAAAAACTTTCTTCTGCTGATGACTATATTAAAGGCACAGGTAGTTTTCCTCATTTGAGGACCCATGATGACAGATTAACTAGAATTGAAAGTGATCCTCATTCTCCTTTGCAATAATGTAAGCTGATTCATGAAATCAATGTGTTTTAGGAAATATTAAATCTTTTCCTTTCAAGTCATGAAAATAGAAAAAAGAATAGTTGGAGAAAGGAGAGAGGAGACAGAATATTTTCTACCTTGCTTTCCTCATTCTTTTCCTTATCAAATGGGACCAGCCTAAGCATTTCTTACGTCCTTCTACCAAATCTTGGATGGTCTGATATTAACATTCAGCTTGACCACCTGTGTGTAAATCTTAGGCTAGATAATCTCTGGCTAATACAGATTCTTTGCTTTCTATTGGTTACTCTAAACTGATACCACTAAGTTCAAATATTATCTTTTACAGTCACTAATACTATATCAGAATGGTCTGAAAAAATTTAGTTCCTCCATTTCTGACTGCTCAGCCACTGACATTCTACAGAGAAGGTGACCCATAGATGTCTAAGTAAAGCATAAAAATGGAGACAGGTTATCTGAGCAGTCACAGTGATCACAACAAATAAAACATACTGCAAAAATAGATAAAGTGTTTATTCTAATAGCTCAGATCCTAATTCCCCAATGACCTTCTCACTCGAAAAGGATTATTTTGGGAGCAAATACTCTGAGACAAAACACTTTCTTACTTGTTCAAAAAAAAAAATTCAAACTCCATTAAATAATGAATTAGATTATAACCTAGAGGCTTAATAGTAAGTATAAATCATATTTGTTTATATTTAAACACTATATTTTTCTATTCTTGTTGAACTGCTTATTTTAAAATCATAAGAAGTAAAACATTTCAAATGGCTTCTGAACTTTTTTTGAAATTCTTTCCACAAATAAAATAGTGTGAAATGCAACACAGGCAGTTCCTACAATATCATCAGTAATATCAAAATATACAAAATTCCACAGTGTGTCATTTTATTTCTCAATAATGATGCTGTTCATTTAAGGACTGATATATTAAGGTCTTAATATAAAGCATTTCAATTGTTGATCTGTTTTTATTAGCAAAGTTGAAATAATATATAAGTTTTCGGCAATTATAAAGGTGCTGGCACCTTACAACATGCTGGCAGCAACTGTAAAGAAAGCAAAGCAGAAACAAGCTCATGAGCTATTTGCTGATAAGAATAATTGGCTTGATAAGTCATGGTAAAAGAATTTATAAATAAATGCAACTTCTTAGATATAAATTATAATGTATAATTCTTAATGGTTTACTAGAATTATCATAGGCCTTCCCTGGTGGCTCAGTTGTACAGAATCCTCCTGCCAACATAGGAGACACAAGTTCAATCCCGGGGTTACGAAATACCCTGGAGAAGGAAATGGCAACTCACTTCAGTATTTTTGCCTGAGAAAATCCATGGACAGAGGGGTCCGGTGGGCTATAGTGCACAGGATCACAAAGGAGATGGACATGACTCAGCAACTAAACAATAACAACATGATCAGAGAGCTTATGATATAGTCTTATCTATTCATTTTCCATGTATATATAAATATCACTTCCCTAGGAAGAACTAATTTTATAAATCCTTGAGTCTTCAAGAACAAGGTGGTTTAACTTAATGAAGAGAGTCCATTTTTGTATAAAAGGTGCTAGTGGAGAAACATACACACACCAGTTTCTTTCATTATTATTTCACAAAAAGTTAATCGAGAAGTGATAGATCTTCAAATAGCTTGATAATTTGGACTAATACTTTGAGCTAATCAACACATAGTTATAAAATTTGGACCTTGGCCACCCACATTTTGATGAATTTTTCAATCCATGGCAGGAGTTGAGAGAAAGTAAGAGATAGAGAAGACATTATGAATGACGAGCATAGAAAATAAAGCTGGATTTCATTTTTAGGAGCTGAATGAAAAGAGATGGTATTAGCATATGAAATTGATGTGCTTTTCTTTGCTCTATAAAATCTTTTTCCACCCACAGAAAAGTTTGGGGGTCTTCTGGAGCATGAATATTTTAAAAGTCCTAACTGAACTTTTGTTATCATCTTAACCAATTTGTTCAGTCTTCCATTTTTCTTTTGCCAAAACTAAAGAATATATAATATCATGGTTAATGATTAGCATCACAAACTTCAAATATCACTAATAATAACATTTATTTTGACTCTGTATAGCTCATACATTAATATTAAAGCCTGTTAGACCATTTATATATCGAACTAGTATAGCTTTTACCCAGAGGTTGTTGAAATGATTCGGAGGATTTATAGCAAGAAAATTCTCTGACACTGGGAGGTTATAACTAATAGAGGGTTATAGGGAATGAAAACAGCTCAACTTGTAATCAGATATAGGGCCTCTAGGAGTTTGACCAGACACATTTTTGTGTGGCATATGACTAACATGGACTGTATAATTTTCCAGGGTTTCCTGAATGGCTCTCTCCTGTAGGAATAAGTGTTAAATTGTACTTCTGCATCAAACACAGGGCTGTGATAATACAGACACATTTGATATCTTTGATACCCTTTTTTTCTATTTACTTTTACATAATTTTCTAATAACTACTCCATTTTAAAAATACAAGCACTCAGATATCATTGAAAAGCATTAACAGTTTGGATTTTCAGTAGAAATGTATCTTTAAGCAGATCTTAGAGTAGATATCAGGTTCAAAATCACTGTAATTTTAGTCTCTACATTGGTTGTCTCAGAAATACTAGGAAATGGAAACTCAGACATCTATTAAGTAAAATATCATTGTGCTATAGTTTTGCCTTTTAAGGTTTTCACAATCACTGTAAAACAAACTGGGTTAGTCATAATGAGAATTGAAAAAAGCAAAATCTATCATTATTAAGTGCTTTTCTTTTCTTTTTTACTTAAAAGGAAAATGAATATTAGAATAGAATAGCAAAATGCATATTGCTAAGATGATTTTCAACCCTCAGAAATCACAGCTACTATTTCAGGAAGTTGACAAAGGAAAAGGACAAAATAGCCATGAATATATGGTGATTTATTTATAAGTATGCAGAAAAATAGAGGCTTCCCAAGTGGCTCAGGGGTAATGAATCTACCTGCTATGCAGGAAACCCAGATTTGTTCCCTGGATCTGGAAGAGACCAAACCTGGGTTAGGAAGATCCCCAGAGAAGAAAATATTAGCACACTCCAGCATTCTTGCCTTGAAAATCCCATGGACAGAGGAGTCTGGCAGGCTACAATACTTGGGATCATAAAAGAAGGGGACACAATTTAGGGCTAAACAACAACAACCCAAGGAAATAAGCCTTGTTATTATAGAATTCTGTATGATGTACTTAAAACATATATATTTGCTCACTCTAGGACTGGAATCTTCATTGTAACTGCAATGGAGATTTTTCCAAAAAAAATTTAAAAGCATATCTGAAAATTTTTGAAATATTTTGCTGTCAGAGCTCTTACCAAGACTAAGTGCTTTCTTAAACTAACTGTATACATTGTCTACAAATTCATTTACAACTAGCTATACAGTTTATTACCTGGAGAAGGTAATGGCACCCCACTCCAGTACTCTTGCCTGGAAAATTCTATGGATGGAGGAGCCTGGTAGGCTGCAGTCCATGGGGTCGCTGAGAGTCGGATACGACTGAGCGACATCCCTTTCACTTTTCACTTTCATGCACTGGAGAAGGAAATGGCAACCCATTCCAGTGTTCTTGCCTGGAGAATCCCAGGGACTGGGGAGCCTGGTGGGCTGCCGTCTATGGGGTCACACAGAGTCGGATACTACTGAAGTGACTTAGTAGTAGCAGTAGCAGTATACAGCTTATTTACTGACTCATTTTTTAAATATCCGCTTCCTCCTCACTAAAACCTCTGTCTGAACCTCTATCCTGGTGGTGAAGAAAGTAACAGACTCTGCTCTGGTATCAATTAAATTCTGAGAAACCAACAGTGTTCTCGTGTATTTGGCTTTTTTTTTTTTTTTACAAGATTTATATAAAATACCCTTATTTTATGAGCTTTGTTTCTTTTTTAATTTTTATTTTTACTTTATTTCACTTTACAATACTGTATTGGTTTTGCCATACACTAACATGAATCCACCACGGGCGTACATGAGTTCCCCATCCTGAACCCCCCTCCCACCTCCCACCCCATATCATCTCTCTGGATCATCTCCATGCAGCAGCCCCAAGCATCCTGTATCCTGTATCAAACACAGACTGGCGATTCATTTCTTA
>SJYA01001795.1:0-171773 GCA_006410615.1 Neotragus moschatus | reverse complement strand
ATTGTGCTATAGTTTTGCCTTTTAAGGTTTTCACAATCACTGTAAAACAAACTGGGTTAGTCATAATGAGAATTGAAAAAAGCAAAATCTATCATTATTAAGTGCTTTTCTTTTCTTTTTTACTTAAAAGGAAAATGAATATTAGAATAGAATAGCAAAATGCATATTGCTAAGATGATTTTCAACCCTCAGAAATCACAGCTACTATTTCAGGAAGTTGACAAAGGAAAAGGACAAAATAGCCATGAATATATGGTGATTTATTTATAAGTATGCAGAAAAATAGAGGCTTCCCAAGTGGCTCAGGGGTAATGAATCTACCTGCTATGCAGGAAACCCAGATTTGTTCCCTGGATCTGGAAGAGACCAAACCTGGGTTAGGAAGATCCCCAGAGAAGAAAATATTAGCACACTCCAGCATTCTTGCCTTGAAAATCCCATGGACAGAGGAGTCTGGCAGGCTACAATACTTGGGATCATAAAAGAAGGGGACACAATTTAGGGCTAAACAACAACAACCCAAGGAAATAAGCCTTGTTATTATAGAATTCTGTATGATGTACTTAAAACATATATATTTGCTCACTCTAGGACTGGAATCTTCATTGTAACTGCAATGGAGATTTTTCCAAAAAAAATTTAAAAGCATATCTGAAAATTTTTGAAATATTTTGCTGTCAGAGCTCTTACCAAGACTAAGTGCTTTCTTAAACTAACTGTATACATTGTCTACAAATTCATTTACAACTAGCTATACAGTTTATTACCTGGAGAAGGTAATGGCACCCCACTCCAGTACTCTTGCCTGGAAAATTCTATGGATGGAGGAGCCTGGTAGGCTGCAGTCCATGGGGTCGCTGAGAGTCGGATACGACTGAGCGACATCCCTTTCACTTTTCACTTTCATGCACTGGAGAAGGAAATGGCAACCCATTCCAGTGTTCTTGCCTGGAGAATCCCAGGGACTGGGGAGCCTGGTGGGCTGCCGTCTATGGGGTCACACAGAGTCGGATACTACTGAAGTGACTTAGTAGTAGCAGTAGCAGTATACAGCTTATTTACTGACTCATTTTTTAAATATCCGCTTCCTCCTCACTAAAACCTCTGTCTGAACCTCTATCCTGGTGGTGAAGAAAGTAACAGACTCTGCTCTGGTATCAATTAAATTCTGAGAAACCAACAGTGTTCTCGTGTATTTGGCTTTTTTTTTTTTTTTACAAGATTTATATAAAATACCCTTATTTTATGAGCTTTGTTTCTTTTTTAATTTTTATTTTTACTTTATTTCACTTTACAATACTGTATTGGTTTTGCCATACACTAACATGAATCCACCACGGGCGTACATGAGTTCCCCATCCTGAACCCCCCTCCCACCTCCCACCCCATATCATCTCTCTGGATCATCCCCGTGCAGCAGCCCCAANGAGAAGGGGACGACAGAGGATGAGATGGCTGGAGGGCATCACTGACTCGATGGACCCGAGTCTGAGTGAACTCCGGGAGTTGGCGATGGACAGGGAGGCCTGGCATGCTGTGATTCATGAGGTTGCAAAGAGTCAGACACGACTGAGTGACTGAACTGAACTGAACTGAGACACTAGGAAAGCCCTATAATACCATATATACTACCAGTGTTCAAAATACATAAATTTTTACTAATAATATTGTAACTTGCTGAGGTTCTGAAGTGACTTAGCAACAGCAGCAGCAGAGGTTCTGAAAAAGAAAGTAAATGTCTTAAAACTGTTAATCTAAACTGAACATCTTTAAGCTTTCCAGCTGCTCTTCAAGTGAATTAACAGTTATATTTCAGTTGAAATACCAATGGAAAAATACACATAAATCTTGTTCAAGTAAATAGTCAATGGTTTGTTATATGTGTACACTATTGGATAACATGGAAGTAAAAAGCAAAATATATTTATGATAACAAGTGCAATTTATATTAGCTGAATGTGATGTGAAGACATGTCACATTCCATATTCATTACAATTCAAAAGTTAGATCATGATGAGTTAATGGATAATAAATATCTTAGTTAATAATGAAGTATTAATATTTTCTAACTTTCAAATTCTTTTCTTTTATCTTTTGTAGTAGAAAGGAAGATTTTTGAAGGAAAAGAATTTCCCAGATTATAAATTTTACAAAAACAGATATCAGATCATACTTGCACTTAAGATTATTTCTAAAACTAATCACAGGGCCTAAAGCATAGAAAATTCTAAGCTCATATTGACTATATGACTATAATCAAATTTGCTTTTGTGTGGAATTATGTTTAAAGAGTGTCTTGTGTATCTGAAGAGTGTCTTGCAAAATAATAGTTGTTGAATAAATATCTCTTGATTTGAATTGAGTTTAATGTGTACTATCATATTTGAGAGGAAATGAATCAATAATAAAATTCATCAGTAGATGGTTCAGTATGTAAATAGTACTTATACACTAGAGATGGTTCATGCACGTAAGACATTGCATAATGTTATTTCATGAGATAAACATTATTACATTGACTAATTTTCTATTGAGGTTGTTGCATAAGCATATATTTACGTGTGTGTATGTTCAGTTACTCGGTTGTGTCCTGCTCTTAATGAGCCCATGGACTGTAGCCTGTCAGGATCCTCTTGTCCATATAATTTTTCAGGTAAGTAAAAGTGAAGTTGCTCTGTTGTGTCTGACTCTGCAATCCCATGGACTGTAGCCTACCAGGCTCCTCCCTCCATGGGATTCTCCAGGCAAGAGTACTGGAGTGAGTTGCCACTTCCTTCTCCAGGGGATCTTCCTGACCCAGGGATCAAACCCAGGTCTCCTTGCATTCCACACAGATGCTTTAACCTCTGAGCCACCAGGGAAGCCCAAGAAGTGGGTTGCTATTTTTCTCCTCTGGAACTCTTCCCAACCCAGGGATCAAACTTGTGTCTCTTGTGTTTCCGCATTGGCAACCAGATTCTTTATTACCAGCACCACCTGGAAAGCCCTATGACTTCATGCCAATTTGTGTGCATATATCTACATCCAGATGGAATGCAATACACATATCCAGATGGAATGCATGAACAGCCACTTTCATTTTAATTGTTTTTCCAAACCCCAAAAAGTTACATGAAATAAAGCAGACTTAGATAAGATTAAATTGCTTTCCTATAACAACTTTTATCAGAATACCATTCATGTATGGGATTTGAAATGATGTCTAAAATTAAACTTGATTTAGCTAATAGATTTTGGTTTATCAAGTTACTGAGACTGATGAATGATACAGTTTGAGAACACTTCTAAAACTAAATAAAATTCATTATGTGACTTAAAGACAGTTCCAAAATAGAATCACCTTTAAGTTAGTTTGCTGTATTTTCTGCTTATAGAACAAATACAAAAAGAAACTGGAGCAGAAAATCAGTTATATTAAATTTACTACCATCAGAAAAATACAAGGTAAGCTAAAAAAAGTACCTTAGCTTTTTATGCAGGTAAGTTTCATAGGTTAACAGAAGCAAGTAAAAATGGTTGCCAGTTTTACTAAAATCTTTCACTCAAATGGAAGCTTAAAGATAGTAAATATATCTTTAGTAATTTACATAAATATTACATTTATTTTCTCATGTCAAAAATAAAGCTTTCAGTGTTAATATCTCTTCTATGTCAATTGTTATTCCTTACATTACATGATTTATCTAAATGCTAATGATATTTTCCAATTAATTGTTAAAGAACATAGCATAATTTTATTTTTTTCACTTTTCTTTAGTTTTTCTTTCTTTTATAAACTAATTTATTTTAATTGGAGGCTAATTAATTTACAATATTGTGGTGGTTTTTGGCACATATTGGCATGAATCAGCTATGGGTGTACATGTGTCCCACCATTCCGAACACCCTTCCCATATCTCTCCCTACCTCATCCCTCTATGTTGTCCCATAGCATCACTTTTGAGTGCCCTCGCTTCATATATTGAATCTGTACTGGTCATCTATTTTACATATGGTAATATTCATGTTTCAATGCCATTCTCACACATCATCCCACCCTTGCCTTCTCCCACATAGTCTAAAACTGTGTTCTTTACATTTGTGTCTCTTTTGCTGTCTTGTGTATAGGGTCACTGTTACTGTTTTTCTAAATTCCATATATATGTATTAATATACTGTATTGGTGTTTCTGATCCTTTATACATTAATAAGTATCAATATTGTAACTCAGAGGCCATCTTCTTTCATTTTATTCAGGATATACATGTTGCCACGTGCAGAAAGGTAGTGTTTAACTGCAAGTAGTGATTAAAAATGAAATCATAGTAAATATTGGCCATACTGTTGTTGTTCAGTGGCTAACTCATGTCCAACTCTTTGCAATCTCATAGACTGCAGCTCACCAGGCTCCTGTGTCCTCCACTATCTCCCAGAATTTGCTCAAATTCATGTCCACTGAGTCAGTGACTGTATCTAAGCCTTTATTCCTTTGCCATGGCATTGGCCATAGAATGTTACAACTCTTAAGAGGCAAATACCTATAATAGTACAACTGGAAAGAGAGATAAAACATTGGTACAAGAAACTCCAAAGAAACCTGACATTGGTGAGAAAGACTTTGATCAATAGCTCATCCTAAACGAAAACTCTCTTACAACAAAGTGAAAACAAATTGTTCAAAATGTCAATCTATTTTTAATTTAATCTATTTACATAGATATCCAGTAATACTGTTCATTTTACCTCTGTGCATTTTACTCTCTGACTAGAATTATGGAACTTAGATTAAAGTTTCTAAAAGGTAGTGTGTAAAGCATGTTTGAGTGAATTTGTTTTTCAGTCAACTTTTAAAAATGAAATACATACTAACTTGGGTGGATATTGAATTCAAATAATCTAATGTTGATATGACCTACAAATGTTTTTCAACAATATATGATACTTCTTAGAAAACCATCCTCTTCTAAACTTAAGAAGAAAATAGGGCTAGAGGTAGTTACCAGTTTTCTCATAGTAATTATCTCTATTGCTTTCAATATTTCCCCAAAATGATCCTGACATTAGTTGTCACAATATAAACAATGATTTGGATTAAAATGACTTTACAGTGAAATTCTAAAAAATTATTAAATATATATTATTCATTCCTTATTTGGTGGATAAAATGATCTAAGACCCAATCCCTCTGCTAGACCTCTTGAGGAAAGAATATTATATAATTTTCATCAGTTCAGTGGCTCAGCTGTATCCGACTCTTTGCGACCCCATGAATCGCATCATGCCAGGCCTCTCTGTCCATCACCAACTCCCAGAGTTCACTCAGACTTGCGTCCATCGAGTCAGTGATGCCATCCAGCCATCTCATCCTCTGTCGTCCCCTTCTCCTCCTGCCCCCAATCCCTCCCAGCATCAGCATCAGAGTCTTTTCCAATGAGTCAATTCTTTTATAATTTTCATAAAATGTATATACAGTGTTAGTCACTCCATTGTGTCTCTTTGTGATCTGACTGTAGCCCACCAGACTCTCTGTCCATGGAATTCTCCAGGCAGAAAAACTGGACTGGGTTGCCATTTCTTTCTCCAGAGGATCTTCCTGACCCAGGGATTGAACCTGGCTCTCCCACATTATAGGAAGACTCTACCAACTGAGTCACCAGGGATGCCCTGTATATACAGAGATCATAGAAATATTCAGGAATATAAATGGTGAGTTTAGGGATGAAATATGTTATAATGTTCAGGCCCAATAAACTAGCAATGCAAGAACAATTAAAGCTAGTAGTCATCCTGCAGGGCCCAAATCTAAAAACATTTGGCTTATCTTCAAAGCTACTTAGGCAGTAAGGAGACTAGGACAAATAAATTTACTGAATAAGAATTGATGTGCATAAATTTAATTCAAGGTTAATGATTTAAAAGAAGATATATTCTTAAGTCTGAAATGATATGATATCTCTCAAGTTCTCTGGAGTCATTTTCTAATTAACCTGATCCAGCTTCCCAGTGAGGAAGAAGCATACTAAGTCAAAGGTCTAGTGAAATATTTGAATTCTATATAAGAATAAAACAACATAAGGCCAAGGTTGGTGCTCAATATTGGTTAAATATTTGTTTGGGACAATCATTGGAGCTGATCTTGCCAACATAGATAAGACAGAAGGAGAAGAGACAAGAAAACAAGAGTAGAAAACTCTGTACCCAGGAGAAAGTATAGACACAGTAACTAGAAAACCTTCAGTGAGTCTCTGGGGAAAATGAAATCAGAGCCACAAGGTAGAAGAGGAATTTCAAGAGAAATTTTGAGATATTGCATAATCTTGAGTAATAAAAAGGAAAAAAAAAAGTAGGAACACTATTTCCTTTCATTCTAATTGCAATCCAGGGAGAGTAAGAGGCACTATAGCATTGAAGATACGCTCTAGACTGGAGTCAGATAAACCTGCATTTTAATTCTGGCTCCATCCCTTACTCCCTATATGATTTCAGAAGCTCTTTACTTGAAAAATGTGGATAATGACAGCTACCTAATAACAATTTTATAGTGCTTGAATTTGATAATATAAGCAGAAAATATTCAATTATTGCTACAATTGGAAATATCACTGATGTCATTTCTTTTAGTAAACTGAGAAGTAAAACAATCAACTTTCTCTATACAAGAAAATCACATTTCAGAGGACATACAGATTATTTAAGTTTCAGTCAGTAAGGTTCATTTCAAAGCACATTCTCCCACCCTAGTAACATTTATCTTAAGGTTTCATATCAATAAATATATTAACTAGATACATGTACCTTTTCTAGGATGATTCCCATAATTATTCCACAAATTTCTTTATTGCTTGTCATCTAAATTAACGATCAGTGACTTAAGCAAAATACAGGAAACTTGGGCCAAAATATTGCATTTCTTAATTTTGCTTAAAAATTACCTTAAAAAGAATCAACAAATTATTTGGAATGAGAATAAAAGAATAACAAGAGGCAGCCACAGCTGAGATATCCAGTTGAGACAGGTAAGACTGAGAAAGGAAGATCATGCCTCTAAGTCTCCAAATCAGTGTTTAGTCTTATTTTCCTATATATTCAACTGCATATTTTCCATATGGACTTGATTCCAAGATAGTTGATATAGTATATTTAGATTAAAAGTATTATCTCAGCTTACAAAAACAAAAGCCATACTTACCTTGAAGCTTTAAAGCAAAATTATACAACCACAGTAAACGGTGGATTTTAGAAATGAGAAAAATGATGGGGAAGATCACAAGCCATACTCTAGTATATTTTTCTACCTGTAGTTTGTGCTCTCACTTCTGGGACAAATACCTCCTTTACTCTGTCTCAAACATTACAAAGTAGAACTTTCACTACAGCTTTACATCTGAGGAAATTCAGACTGAGAGTAACTTAGCTCATAAGTGGTTGAGGTAGTAGCTCAACTCAAGTTCAGCAGACCTCAAAGCTGATGCCCTTTCCACTATTAATGATGCCTCTATGTTCAAAGAGCAAGAATGATTATATTTTCACAAACTGGAGGGGGCAATATATTATTTAAAAAAAAAGTTTTAGTATTTTTAAGAATATACCTACTTGCAAAGTTTATTCTTGTGATCTAAGCTTTAGTCTCTAGGAACTACACACATTCAGCATCAAAAATGTTTATTTTTATTTGTGAGTTATATTCCCAAAGCCTGAAGTGTTCCTGCCCTTCCTTTTGGCCTCTTATCAGTTATAAAAATTCTTATTCATCTTTCAAAGTGAAGTTTAATAATGCCTCTCCTGTAAAGCCTAATTTATTCAATCCTTATTTCTCCCTAACGGACAGAAAACATTAGATGTTTTTTCTGTGGCCCCCAAACACAGGGTATTCCTACATGACAACATTCCTTAATACAATATAGTTGATAACACTTCTTTCTTCCTCTACTAGGCGTGACCTCTACAAGGGCAGTCATGTTGGTTTATTCATGTTTCTTTGTCTTTAGTGACTAACACTGTGAGCAGTACAAGAGTGTCTAATAAAAGCCTGCTAATGACTAAGTGAATTTTTCCTGGTACACTTTTTGTTTTATAAAAGAAAATATTTAACTAATTCACTTGCACAGAGATAGAAGCCAAAAATGGATTTGAAGCTAGTGGTGTTTCTTTCTCCTTTCCAGCTCCACAAATGAAATGTACCTAAGGGAAATTTTACACTGAAGCTGAGTAAAAATAATTTCAGTTCTAGTAATCATTTTCTCAACATGGATCCTTCATTCTTTTTTTTCCCCCTAGTATCTCTAAAAAGAATAGAAAGCATAAACTTATTGAGAATATCAAATTACTTTTATTTTTTAGAAACTGAAAATGCTTGGATATTATATAGGTAGTTTCATTATCTTCTTTTTAGAGGTACTCTAAATGTGAATTGCATCAGAGTCAGTCTATCTTTCCCAGAATGGAATTAGTTTTCCTCGTATTTTCAGGGAATGTAATGCATAACACAGGTTACACATCAGAGTGTTCCCCAGAGATGACAGTTTTGATTCAGCATTCTACTGTTTCAAAAATACAGGCATATAATTATAAAATACTATTGGGCCAATATGCTGGGAGCTGTTGCCGTTTTGAAATGGATCAAATTAAAATGTCTTTGTTAGAGGTTAAAAATCAACCACAGAAAATCTTTCTTACAACACAGTCTTATTTCTACATTTATGTATTAGATTTATTAAACTGAACTCTTCCTAATAAAACTGCCTCACATTAAGTAAAAAAGATACAAGTAAATAAATACATAGTATTTCCCTGGGTCCTTCAAATGTGATGTTCCTGTCAGTGATTCCTGTTTGTGTGTGCAGGTGAAGCAGAAGAGACCAATCTTTAAGCTCCAGTCCCTTCCACATTGTGCACACATGGAGATTGCTCTTTGATTTGCAGCTGCTATTTGCAGAGCTTGTCACTGTTTGCAATTCTGCTTCTTGGGAACACCTTAGGCCCAAATACTTAGCTCTAAAACTCTCCAGTTTCTGATTGCAGCAATCCTGCCTGCTCTATCTGCTCTGCCTGCAGTTTCTCAGAATTGACTCATGACAAAGTGCTGGAAACACTTTTCAGTTCTTATTTGTGTGCTGCCTGCTTCCATCTCCTTTCACATCAGCATTCTCTTCTGTTGGAACTAAGTTCTCCATAATTTTCACATTCAACTATGGGCATATTTTTCTTTTAAGGAGCAATCTTTCCATTTTGGAGTCATTACTTTTTGATGAGAATAATCATTTCTTTTTTGATATCATTGCTTATGTTCTGACCTTTTTAATTTTTTTAATATAAATTTATTTATTTTAATTGGAGGTTAATTACTTTACAATACTGTATTGGTTGTGCCATACATCAACATGTATCCGCCACAGGTATACACGTGTTCCCCATCCTGAACCCCCCTCCCTCATTCCTCTCCATACCATCGTTTTGACCTTTTTTTAAATCAGAAATCAAGGACTCAGGTGAAATGTATCAGAAAGAATGGACATAATATTAATTGTATATCCAGATTTTACTTATTTGGTTTTAATTAGTTAATTAATAAGTTTTAATCAATAGAACTTCAACTATTTCTAAGGTACTTTTATAGATCTGGGGCTGTGAAAATGTGTAAGATTTAAGCTCTTTCCTATATTTATAAAAATAATAATTTGAACATTAAACAAATGTTTCTTCATTATCTCAAAGCAGAAAATATCTCATAAATGGAAAAACCAGAAAAGCAAAATAGAAAGAAGTAGAATATAATCAGGATCAAGTTTGTGAATTATAATTTTTCTTGAAATACACGTAAGACCTATCTAGCTATAATGTTCTATTGCAAAAATGTGTTATCATTTGGCTAAAGGATCATGGGGATTTAGCATGAGAACTTATAATCTTGAACATTTATTTAAATTTCAATTTAATGAATACTCAACATTATTTTTTAATTTACAGATATTAAATTAACTCATGGTGCCTGCTCTGAACACAATTTGTGTTCCTTAATTGTCTGAAGAAAGTGATATTGAAGAGATAGTGGATATATCACAAGTAATTATTTAGTCAGATCATAAGCAAAACTTGCTTATTTTGAATGTTACATGCTATATAAGAACAATAATCCTTCTTTAACACATATAAAAATTCTAGGAATACAGTTTTAGAAAAGTCTTGATTAGCAAATAAAATTGCTAAAAAATATTTGACTGCCTTTAATTTGTTATCAGTTTTGCTCAAATGATTACTTACTTTTTGTTTTAGCAACAAAAAAGAGAATCATTTTCTATAAAATTGAAAATCTGCAATCAACAGATATATATCTATTCTTGTGCTAATAGTATTATAGAGAGAATGTAATGTGTCAGATTGAAAATTTTTATATTTTTGGATTAGTATAAGCGAATCATCAAGAGATTAATGTCTGTACCAAAAAGAAGTAGTGCTAAAAGATATAGCTTGAAATTTCTATGAAAAATACACTTTTATTCTCAACAGTCAGAAAACTCTACAAACCATTCATATAAAGGAAAGCCAAATAAGCATATAATGTTTCTTTTTTCCTGTTTATATGACAATCTATTACTTCATAGCACAGCAGTATATTTGGTTTATCACTTTGAAATTTAGTGCTAAGTACCCTAGCCATTTCCAGATTCCAGTAGAAATTATTTTCTGCTTTGAAAACACCAATATAAGGAGGAATATATATCAATTTCCTCCATTTCACTCTCAGTTATACAAAATATAGTGCCGTCAGTTCAGTTCAGTCACTCAGTCGTGTCCCACTCTTTGCGACCCCTTGAATCGCAGCACGCCAGGCCTCCCTGTCCATCACCAACTCCTGGGGTTTACCCAAACTCATGTCCATCCAGTCAGTGATGCCGTCCAGCCATCTCATACTCTGTCATCCCCTTCTCATCCTGCCCCCAATCCCTCCCAGCATCAGGGTCTTTTCCAATGAGCCAACTCTTCACATAAGGTGAGCAAGTATTGGAGTTTCAGCTTTAACATCAGTCCTTCCAATGAACACCCAGGACTGATCTCTTTTAGGATGGACTGGTTGGACCTCCTTGGAGAGTCCCTTGGACTCTCAAGAGTCTTCTCCAACACCACAGTTCAAAAGCATCAAATCTTCGGCGCTCAGCTTTCTTCACAGTCCAATTCTCACATCCATACATGACCACTGGAAAAACCATAGCCTTGACTAGACAGACCATTGATGGCAAAGTAATGTCTCTGCTTTTGAATATGCTGTCTAGGTTGGTCATAATTTTCCTTCCAAGGAGTAAGCCTCTTTTAATTTCATGGCTGCAATCACCATCTGCAGTGATTTTGGAGCCCCAAATAATAAAGTCTGACATTGTTTCCCTTGTTTCCCCATCTATTTTCCATGAAGTGTCATAGGTCAACCATATTTCCAGTTTTAAAGATGACTACATCCATTCTTTAGGTTCAGAAAGAATGAAAATTTTTGTCTCTAATTAAATTAACTAAATAAAAATTATTTTCAATATATAAACAGATAAATTTCACCATTCATAACATACTTTTGGGTGAAGTGAGTAATTTGGTGACACTCTCCTGTTATTTGCAAAGCATATGTTAGGTTTCAGAAATAGTCATTCAACGTTCAAATTTTATATAGGACAGTGTTTAATTGTTGAGAAATAGAGCACAAATTGACCTCACAGCATAATTATAAAAATGGGGTCTAATAAATTAGAATCGAAAGAACAAAAAGCCAATGTAATAAACACTGTATTCAATTAGTCCTATCATAAAAATATCAGTTCTGTGCTTAAAATCTTATAGTCATACTCTCAATTTGTTGTTGAGGCTGCCCTAACATTACATTTTTGTGTATTATTTTCCAGTTAGCAATGTAATTATCTTCAGCCTTGATTGAATATCAGCTTTAAATTCAAAAGATGGTATACCAAAGAAGCATTTTTACATTTCTCATATTTTTTTGATCCTTGAAAGTATGCAGGTTTGGTTTAAAAGCAGTAACAATTTCAGATAATTTTAGGGGAAATATTCACATATATTTGATTTTTAAAATATTAAATAAAAGGCTTAAGTGTACAAAGGATAATATAGAATAATCCCTGGGTTGGGAACATCCTTTGGAGGAGTAAAGGGCAACCCAATCCAGTATTCTTGCCTGGAGAATTCCATAGACAGAGGAGCCTAGTGGGCTACAGTGCATGGGGTTGCAAACAGCTGGACACAACTAAGCTACCGAGAACACACACACACAAATCTACTATATTTATTTTAAATAAAATGTACTGTTCCATTGTATTAATGTGCCATAAATTATTTACAGATTCCCAAATACTAAATCAATACATTGAGTTATACAATGAAATTATTTTTCATGTCTATTTTCACACAAGTGGATCTTCACTAGGATATATATTTGCTGTGTTCTTCAGTGTTCTATAAGCTCTTGAGTGGTACTATAATCTGAGATAATGCAGATAGGAAATGAAAATCTATACTCACAGTACTTGTCAGTTTAATGAAAGACAAAATCATTGTCTTTTCAAAGAGAAAATTAACCTATGTAATCAATCTGCTGGCCAATCTCACTAAATAATGGGGTCAGATCAAATCCCAGCTACATTCTATGGTGCTGCTGTGCAGATCCATCAGTGAAAGTAAATAGAAGATACTTGGTAAAGTTAATTCCATTTTCCTGAGCCAATGTATAATCACCATCTCTGGCCTCATGTTTCGGTATTGATGTACCTATTGTACTAGCACAGGTATGACTGAGGAGAGAGACTGATTGCCCTCCCCAAGACATGTTCTCTATCAATTGATAAATGAGTTGGAGTTAGATTTCCAAAAGATAAATGCTGCCACTGCAGTGTAAAAAGGTCCACAAAAAGTACTAAAACCAAAGAGAATTTTTTTTAAAGGTACAAGTTACTTTCAAATTACTTTACTCCAGAGGATAAATTTGCTTTACTCTAGATATTGTCTCAGCAACACCTATACTATTGAATTTTACTTATTTAGCAGATGTCTGAATCATTGAAAGGTTTATTTCACAGCTTCTGACATGTGTGTTTGTTATTAAGGCACCTAGATGATTTGCTACTTCCTGCTTGGCAGGTCCAATTAGCATTATGTCAAAAATGTTCTGGGTCAGTTGATGCTTTACTGAATACTAATACAATTAAAGTATCTGCAGGAGATCAGGAGAGTTAACATGACCCACAGGCAAAACAATGCATGTATATTTCTGTCCTTGTCACATGAAAACAAAAAGATTTTCATCCTGCTTATTAGTGAAATACAATAGAACATATATGAAAAATCAATAATTCATGACAATTGACATAGACTGGGCTAATTTTATCAAATAAAAGAGTGGTGGTCTCCCCAAAAGTATATTCCTTATTGTCTTAGAGATGAAAAGTCTTGCTGGGCCCTTCAGTATTGTAAAGCAAAACAAACTAAAAAATAAAAATTAAAAAAAAAAAGAATAAAGGCAAATGATGGATTCTCAGGTCAAATGCATTGAAATATTTTGAAAAAGCAACCTCCCTTAGTCTTCTGCCTCTTTCTAATAAAACGTCAAATAAGTTCCAGGAACTCAATCATATTGATACAAAGTCATCATTACCTATATGCCTTAAAGAATACAGAGAGATTACTAAAACCAACTTCACGTACTGTATTATTTATTTTTTATTAGAATCATGAATCTGTGGTAAATAATGACCTCTATATCTTTAAATTTTTCTATATTGTAACCTACAACCTACTCTCACACAAGTTCTCATGATCCTCAACCATACTTTTCCAGAATCTGCAATTTGGGAGGCATATGCTATTTTCTTCTAGTCAGGTTTACTTACTCATACAGCTGAGACATCACTATAGTACTATACAGAGTCATTAAAAAGTGGTTAAAAAGACAAGTATTTGGGAAAAAAAAAAGACAAAAACTAGCATCAACTGTGAGGTAACTATTTTATTTATTTATTTATTTTTTATGAGGTAACTATTTTAGACAGTGAGTTTTTGCATGAGCTCAGGGAAAATTTGAAACTCATGATTCTGAGGTGTATGCAGTAAAGTGCATATCCAAGACATTCCCTGTTGCATCCCAGATTTCCAGGACTGAGAAGAACTATACTAATGCATAGGACTTATATTCTTCAACATATTATACCTTTAAAAGTCTTTAGAAGATCAATGAATTTCTAAGAAAATGAAGCCTGTGTAACTTCACAGTAGCTTTGGATGTCAAAACTAATTTAGATATATTCATTTTGTACTCCATCAGGACATGATGATAAAGTGTTTCATTCATTAAAAAAATTATAAATACTAAAGTAAATTCCTTTAATTTTACTTTTATTGCATGCATCCATGTAGATTTTTGGACCTATAATATGTCAGGCTTTGTTTTCTCAAGAAAATTCTTATTAAGTTTTCATTATGAGCTTTATACAAGAGATCTCTGTACATATCATTAAGAAATGCCCTAAAATGTAATACTGAGAAAAAGAGAAAACATTCATATTAGAAATGAAAAAAACAAGCTTTGTATAGAATATTGATTCACAGTGAGAAATTTAAATTATGTGCATTCAATACATGTTAATTGAAGTAGGAATGGATGTCTCTGTCTTGTTAAATATTAAAAACACATTGGTGTGCATCAATAAGATAGGCTATCATATTAAAATTCTCAGACTGCCTAAATAAGCAATATGCAAAAATGAGCAATTTCAAAACTTAGGACAGAAATTCTATTCACTATATGACTCAGATCTTTAGGAGAAGTTTTGCTCTATTTCAGTTTATTTTTGTTTGTTTGCTGGTTTTGTTTTATGGTATAAAAGAATAAGAGTGTCACTGCAATAAAAGACACTGTGTTGCTTGATAAGAGAAAAAAAAGAGAGAGAGAAAAGGAAAAAAAAATAGGGCTTTCTTCAAAATTGGAGTGTTTTCTGTTAGGAAACAATTCTGTTCTAACCCCTGATCTCGTGAAATACTACTGCATGCAGTAAAAATAGACCTCAAAGTGCAGGACTGAACCACAGTCTCCTGGGCTTATTTAACAAAAAGCACTCTGTTTACCTCTTCCTTTCTCACTTTTTGGGGGTCACCTTTGACTTCAGTAGAGAAAGAGCTCCACAAGCTCTCTGTGCAACTTCATTTACTCTGCTGCCAATACATGTGGTCTCTCCTTTTTTTCTTGCCACTTTTGGGTGTAGTTTGCAGACTCTGCTGTTGTTTCATGGCAAGAGAGTGGAGCTTCTACAGTCACTAAAAGAGAGGAAACAAATTGTTATATAATACAACCTGAAAAAGATAAGAGAAAGGAGAAGGTAAAGGGTTTTCTAATCTTTTCCCCCACTGCTGCATTGTGGTTAAGAAATATTTATTGAATATAAAATGTGTTCAATAAATATAAATTCAGGAAAAAGATGCATGTCCAGTTCTCTCATCTAATCACTAAAAGATGGATGACATACAATTGTCACTCTAAGTCTGATATTGTATTAATGTCAAATGCTTTATTTTTTTCATATCTAAAAAAGGTTTTAAAAACCTAAATATAAAATCCAACAAAGGTCAACCAGAAACTCATTTATATTTTTATATATGAGCTATAATTTTATATTATCTGATACACTCAATTTATAATTATGAAATCCCACTGGGAAAAATCTATCAAAGATTAGTTCAACTTCTCTTAATCAAAATTGTTCTTTGAGAAATTAACAAAACTGACAAAATTTTAGCAAAACTCATGAAGAGAAAAAGAGAGAAATTAATCACCACAATTAGAAATAAAAAAAGGAGAGGTTACAACAGACAATGCAGAAATACAAAGGATTATAAGAAATTATTATGAACAAGTATTTGGCAATAAAATGGATAATCTGGAAGAAATGGACAGATTCTCATAAAAGTTCAATCTTTCAAGGCTGAACCAGGAAGAAATAGAAATTATGAAGACCCAATTATAAGCACTAAAATTGCTGTGATCAAAAATTCCCCCAAAAAACAAAAGCCCAAGACCAGATGACTTCACAGGAGAATTGTATCAAATATTTAGACAAGAGCTAATGCCCATCCTCCTAAAACTCTTTCAAAAAATTGCAGAGGAAGGAACACTTCCAAACTCATTCTACAAGGCCACCATCACCCTGATACCAAAACCAAAGACAACACAAAAAAAGAAAACTACAGGCCAATATATCATTGATGAACATAGATGCAAAAATCCTCAACAAAATTTTAGCAAACAGACAAAAGAACTGTACAAAGAAAATTATAACACATTAATTAAGGAAATCAAAGATGATATAAACAGATGGAGACACAGTCCATGTTCTTGGGTAAGAAGAATCAATATTGTGAAAAGGACTATACTACCCAATGCAATCTACAAATTCAATATGATCCCTATCAAATTACTAATGGCATTTTTCACAGAACAAAACGAACAATTTCACAATTCATATGGAAACACAGAAGTCCCCACATAGCCAAAGGAGTCTTGAGAAAGAAGAGTGGAGCTGGAAGAATCAACTGTTCTGACTTCAGATTGTATGCCAAGCTATAGTCATTAAGGCAGTATGGTACTGGCACAAAAACAGAAATACAGATCAATAGAACAAGACATAAAGCCTAGAAATAAACCCATGCACCTATGGGTACCTTATTTTTGACAAAGGAGGCAAGAATATACAATGGAGCAAAGACAGCTTCTTTAATAAATGATGCTGGGAAAACTGGATGATTATATATAAAAGAATGAAATTAGAACACTTCTTAACACCATACACAAAGATAAAATCAAAATGGATTAAAGACCTAAATGTAAGACCAGAAACAGTAAAACTCTTGGAGGAAAACATAGACAGAACACTTGGTGACATAAATTAAAGCAAGATCCTCTATGACCCACCTCCTAGAACAACAGAAATAAAAACAAAAGTAAAACAAGTGGGACCTGGTTAAACTTAAAAGCTTTTGCACAACAAAGGAAACTCTAAGCAAGGTGAAAAGACAACCCTCAGAATGGGAGAAAATAATAGCAAATGAAGCAACTGACAAAGGATTAATATCCAAATATACAAACAGCTCATATAACTCAATACCAAAAGGCAAACAACCCAATCAAAAAGCAGAGAAAACACCTAAATAGACATTTCTCCAAAGAAGACATACAGATGACTAACAAACACATGAAAAGATGCTCAACATCTCTTATTGTTAGAGAAACACAAATCAAAATTACAATGAGATATCACCTCACACCAATAGAATGGTCATCATTAAAAATCTACAAATAATAAATTCTGGAGAGGGTATGGAGAAAAGGGAACACTCTAGCACTGTTGGTTGGAATGTAAATTGATAAAACCACAATGGAAGAGGGTATGGAGATTCCTTTAAAAAGTAGGAATAAAACCACAATATGAACCAGCAGTCTCACTCCTAGGCATATACCCTGAGGAAACCAAAACTGAAAAAGACACATGTATCCCATTGTTCATTGCAGCACTATTTACAATAGCTAGAACAAGGAAGAAATCTAGATGTCTATGGATAGATGACTAGATAAAGAAGTTGTGGTACATATGCTGCTGCTGCTGCTAAGTCACCCCAGTCGAGTCCGACTCTGTGCGACCCCACAGACAGTGGCCCACCAGGCTCCCTTGTCCCTGGGATTCTCCAGGCAAGAACACTGGAGTGGGTTGCCATTTCTCCAATGCGTGAAAGTGAAGGTGCTCAGTCACGTCTGTCTCTTCACGACCCCATATACTGCAGCCTACCAGGCTCCTCCATCCATGGGATTTTCCAGGCAAGAGTACTGGAGTGGGGTGCCATTGCCTTCTCTGTGTGGTACATATACATAATGGAATATTACTCTGCCATAAAAAGGAACACATTTGAGTTAGTTCTGATGAGGTGGATGAACCCTGAACCTATTATACAAAGTGAAGTAAATCAGAAAGAGAAATATAAGTCCTGGGTGTTCATTGGAAAGACTGATGCTGAAGCTGAAATTCCAATACTTCGGCCACCTCATGCGAGAGTTGACTCATTGGAAAAGACCCTGATGCTGGGAGGGATTAGCATGAGGAGAAGGGGACGACAGAGGACGAGATGGCTGGATGACATCATCAACTTGATGGACATGAGTTTGAGTGAACTCTGGGAGTTGGTGATGAACAGGGAGGCCTGTCATGCTGTGATTCATGGGGTTGCAAGGAGTCGGACACAACTGAGCGACTGAACTGAACTGAACTGAACTGAATGTGTATATAAGGAATCTAGAAAAACTGTATTGAAGAATTTATTTACAGGGCAGCAATGGAGAAACAGACACAGAGAATAGACATATGGACATGAGGAGAGGAGAGGAGAGTTTGCAGTGTATGGAAAGAGTAACTTGGAAACTTATATTACCATATGTAAAATAGATACTGAATGGGAATTTGCTGTATGGCTCAGGAAACTCAAACAGGATCTCTGTATCAACCTAGAGGGGTGTTATGGGGAGGAGATGGGAGGGAAGTTCAAAAAGGAGGGGATATATGCATAGCTATGGCTTATTCATGTTGAGGTTTGACAGAAAACAACCTAATTCTGTAAAGCAATTATTTTTCAATTAAATAAATAAAAATTAAAAAAAAAACTGTATGTATCATTCTTCTAGACCATCTTCCCTATTAAGTAGAGATTCCATTTCTTCTTTTTTTTTCTTAGAGTCTTAATGGGTGCGCCAGCTTAATGTCTCATATTATTACAGTTAGTCTAATTACGGCAATGGTCAGCATAATTTTTTTGAGGATGCCCTTCCTTGTGTTAAATCTGGGATCACTATCATCTCTCACAAACCAAAAAGGAGGCCTAAAGATGTTGTAATTATTTCAACTTATCAAGTGAGATGTCAGGAAGTAACATGCTTTACTATCTTTGTAATATTAAAACACTTTTGTTAGTTACTATTGCATAGAAAAAAAGGTTTGTGAATAACCAGGCTGTTATTGCCCAAACTGTATGTTTAATAGTGAAGGCAGGGTTCATGCCAGCATGAGGGAAACCCCTCAGCATAAATCTCATTGTAAAGGTCACGTACTGTGTTATATAAAATTGTCACCTTGAAAAGTTCTTTGATGGCTTGAACTTTACTACTTGCAAGAAGTACTGGGCTGCCAAGTAGAGTACATTTTCCAGGTTTCTGAGTCCTTGCTTGAGCTAAATAAAGTGTGACAAATCCCCTGAGGACAACCCAGGCTTTTCATACCATAGGAAATTCTGACTCAAAAGTTACACACTCAAAGCAATATAAGACTGCACATCCAACTACAGAAGTTGCCTTCACCAGGAAAGAAATTCTATGTAGATCATGTTTATGTGACATTTCCAAAATGCTTCAGAAGTGACTATAATTATATATATATATATATATATATATATATAATAGAAAACATCCATTCAACAATAAAACAAAATTAGTGTGATCATTGGATTTGGGTTTTTAATCTGTCCTGATTTTCCGATATAATTGACAGTTTCAGGAAACCAATTTGAAATGACTCAATGATTATATTAAAAAAAATAACTTTTAACCTTGAAAAACCAGAACTTAACCACTAGTTAAACATTTCCTCATGTTCTGTGGTTCTTGAGATAAGAATTCTTGATGTACATATTCTCAACTTTCAGGGAAATAAATATTGTTGCTTTTTGAAGTGACCATTAGTGAATTAGTTAATACTGGTGGACCAACTTTTAAATCAAGTTCTGTTTTTCAATTTCTTATGAAAGTGAAGTGAGGAAGCATTGAAGCTATAAACTTACAAAAACAGTGTTGTTGTTGCATATTTTAACTATTAAAACTTAAAAAGAACTCACTGCAACAACATGGCTAAGAAATGTTAAGGAAAATGGTCAACATAAAAACATACATTGTTGTGTGCAGTGCTTAGTCATGTCTGACTCTTCACAACCCCGTAGACTGTAGCCCATCAGGCTCTTCTGTCCACGGGATTTTTCAGGTAAGAATACTGGAATGGATTGCCATTTCCTCCTCCAAGGGAATCTCCCTTACCCAAGGATTGAACCCACATCTCCTGTGGTTCCTGAACTGTAAGCAGATTCTCTATCTGCCAAATTAATGAGGAAGCCCAAATTTTGTATTATTGGGGATTTTTTTCTATAGGGAATCATAGCATTTATTCACAGTCCCAGATATTCAGGCCAGGGCAATTAAATAGCTTAATGGGAGGCAGAAAAACTTATTCTCTTCCAATTTTCAAGGCCATATTTTCTACCCTTTCATCAGAGGACATACACAAACTTGGATATTCTGTCATAGTCTACTTTAGGCTTAGGCAAACTAATTAGTGATAATGTTGTCTAACTGTTGGTTTTTAGGAAAGCCCCAAATTTTAGTTCAGTTCACTTCAGTTTAGTCACTCAGTGATGTCTGACTATTTGCGACCCCATGGACAGCAGCATGCCAGGCTTCCCTGTCCATCACCAACTCCCAGAGCTTGCTCAAACTCATGTCCATCAAGTCAGAGATGCCATTCAACCATCTGTCGTCTCCTTCTCCTCTAGCCTTCAATTGTTCCCAGAATCAGGGTTTTTTTTTTCATGAGTCAGTTCTTCACATCAGGTGGCCAAAATATTGGAAGTTCAGCTTCAACATCAGTCCTTCTAATGAATATTCAGGACTTATTTCCTTTAGGATTGACTATGTTGATCTCCTTGCTGTCCAAGAAACTCTCAAGACTTTTTTTTTTCCACACCATAGTTCAAAAGCTTTAATTTTTTGGCACTCAGCTTGCTTTATGGTTCAACTCTCACATCCATATGTGACTACTGGAAAAACAACAGTTTTCACTAGATGGACCTTTGTTGGCAAAGTAATGTCTCTGATTTTTAATATGCTGTCTAGGTTGGTCATAGCTTTTCTCCCAAGGAGCAAATGTCCTTTAATGTTATGCCTACAGTCAACAGTGGTTTTGGAGTCCAAGAAAATAAGTCTTTTACTGTTTTCACTGTTTTCTCTTCTACTTGCCATGAAGTGATGGGACCTGATGCAATGATTTTAATGTTTTTCATGCTGAATTTTAAGCCAGCTTATTCACTCTCCTCTTTCACTTTCATTAAGAGGCTCTTTAATTCCTCTTCATTTCTGCCATAATGGTGGTGTCATTTACATATTTGAGGTTATTGATATTTCTCCTCAGAATCTTGATTCTAGCTTGTGCTTCATCCAGTGCAGCATTTAGCATAATATATTCTACATACAAGCTAAATAAGCAGGGTGACAATATACAGCCTTGAAATACTCCTTTCCCAATTTGGAACCAGTCCATTTTTCCATGTTTGGTTCTAACTTTTGCTTCTTGACCAGCATACAGATTTCTCAGGAGGCAGGTCAGGTGGTCTGGTATTCCCATCTCTTTAAGAATTTTCCACAGTTTGTTGTGATCCACAGAGTTAAAGGCTTTGGTGTACTCAGTAAAGCAGAAGTAGATGCATTTGTGGAACTCTCTTGCTTTTTTGATGACCCAATGGCTATTGACAATTTGATCTCTGGTTCCTCTGCCTTTTTAAAATCCAGCTTGATCATCTGGAAGTTCATGGTTCATGTACTGTTGAATCCTGGCTTGGAAAATTTTCAGCATTACTTTGCTATGGTGTGAGATGACCACAGTGGTTAGGTATTTTGAACATTCTTAGGTATTACTTTTTATGGGGGTTGGAAATAAAACTGACCTTTTCCAGACTGTGGCCACTGCTGAGTTTTCCAAATATGCCAGTGGCATATTGAATGCAGTATATAACAGCCTAATCTTTTAGGATTTGAAATAGCTCAATGGACTTCCATCACCTCCACTAGGTTTGTTTGTACTGATGCTTCCTAAGGTCCACTTGATTAAGCATTACAGGATGTCTGCCCCTGAGAGATTACACCATCATGGTTATCTGGTTCATTTAGATTATTTTTATATGGTTCTTATCTGTATTCTTGGCACCTTTTCTTAATATTTTCTCCTTCTGTAAGGTCTATACCATTTCTATCCTTTATTGTGCCCATCGCTGCATGAAATGCTCCCTTTGTATCACTGGTTTTCTTGAAGAGATCTCTAGTCTTTCCCAATCTATTGTTTTCCTCTATTTCTTTGCATTGATCACTCAGGAAGGCTTTCTTATCTCTCCTTGCTATTCTTGGGAAGCCTGCACTCAAATGGGTATATCTTACCTTCCTCCTTTGCCTTTCTCTTCTCTTCTTTTCTCAGTTATTTGCAAGGCTTCCTCAGACAAGCATTTTGCCTTTTTGCATTTCTTTTTTCTTGGGGATGTTGTTGATCACTACATACTGTTCAATTCCATGCACCTACATCCATAATTCTCCAAGCATTCTGTCCATCAGATCTAATCTCTTGAATCTATTTGTCACTTCCACTGTATAATCATAAAGGATTTGATTTAGGTCATACCTGAATGGTCTAGTGGTTTTCCCTACTTTCTTCTATTTAAATCTGAATTTGGCAATAAGCAGTTCATGATCTGAGCCACAGATATCTCCTAATCTTGTTTTTGCTGACTGTAAATAGCTTCTCCATCTTCAGCTGCAAAGAATATAATCAATTTGATTCTGGTATTGATCATTGAGTGATGTCCATGTGTAGTATTTCTCTTGTGTTATTGAATGAGGGTGTTTGCTATGACCAGTGTGCTCTCTTGTCAAAACCCTGTTAGCCTTTGCCTTGCTTCATTTTGTACTCCAAGGCCAAATTTGCCTATTCATCCAGGTATCTCTTGACTTCCTACTATTGCATCCAGTCCCCTATGATGAAAAGGACATCTTTCTTGGGTGTTAGTTCTAGAAGGTCTTGTAGGACATTACAGAACCATTCAACTTCAGCTTCTTCAGCATTACTGGTTAGGGCATAGATTTGGATTACTGTGATGATAATGAATGGTTAGCTTTGGAAACAGAGATTATTCTGTCATTTTTGAAACTGCACTCAAGTATTGCATTTCAGATTCTTTTGTTGACTATGAGGGCTACTCCATTTCTTCTAAAGAATTTTTGCCCACAGTAATATATATATATGGGTCATCTGAGTTAAATTTGCCCATTCCAGTCCATTTTAATTCACTAATTCCTAAAATGTCTATGTTCACTCTTATCATCTCTAGTTTAGCCACTTCAATCTACCTTGATTCATGGATCTAACATCCCAAGTCTTATGCAATATTGTTCTTTCCAGCATTGGACTTTACTTCAATCACCAGTCACATCCACAATTGGGCATTGTTTTTGACTGGCTCCTCTCCTCATTCTTTCTGGAGTTATTTTCTCCATTCTTCTCTAGTAGCATATTGGACACCTATGAAGTGCCTGGGGAGTTCATCTTTCAGTGTCATATCTTTTTGCTTTTTCATACTGTTCTTTGGGTTCTCAAGGCAAGAATTCTGAAGTGGTTTGCCATTCCCTTCTCCAGTGAACTACATTCTATCAGATCTCTCCATCATGCCATCCATCTTGAGTGGCCCTACATGACATGGCTCAAAGTTTCATTGAGTTACACAAGGCTATGATCCATGTGATAAGGCCCCAACTATAAGGCCAATCCAAAGAGATGTTTTTCTTGATGTTTTCTCTCAGGGTGGCCTGGAATGCCAGGTGTCTATTCAGAGGAAAACAGCCCATCACATTGGGAGCAGATATGAAGTTTCATGATATAGAAACATGAGAGCCGAGTTTACTTTGTATGCTATTTGGTTAATTTAGGCATGTGTTAAAAGTGTTTTCTGACTATAAATAACTTCTCTGCTATTTTCAGAAGGGAGGAAAATATTTCTTGTTGAAATAAGTTTGAGAACTAGTATACTATCATTCCGTTGATTGGCCAGATTCATTTACATATTAAAGACTCAGAATTTTACAGCAGGAAATGTTATGTATGGGATTAAAGCAGTTATTTTCTCCAAATACATTTGACAAATGTGTGTCTTGAACTTTTTAAGCAGTACTTAAATGAGCATCCTATTGATTCTTGTCCTGTAGAGCAGGAGATGAAGAAATTTAGAAAAGATTGTTTCTCACTTATGCCTGACTTTTAGAATTACTCTATTTCTAAAACTTATTACCAAGTGACCACCATATATCAAAGAACATCTGCAAGTTAATACTGACTGAAATTTAAAAAGAGATAATCTTTTTTTCCAATTTTAGTTCAGAGACATAAAGAATTGAAAAGAATGTTGCTTCCACACTTACAAGTGAAAATGCTCAACAAACATAAAATTAATCATTTCTAGAAACTCACCAAAGAACTAAAGTTACAAAGCAAATGACCTGAAATCTAGAAAGGGTACTACAAGACAGAAAAAAGGCCAAGCAGTTCCTTAAATGGGGGAGGATGCCACTGAATATCACATAAATTGTGAAAAATATTCAATGATAATTTTTTATTAAATTGCTAAACCCCCAAGTATGGGCTTTCATGAGTGTAAAGCACCTGACGGCTACAGACTTACAAAGGATTCCCATCTACTTTGAAGCTCCCTCTCCTGGGAATTCCATCAATTCAATGAGAACAAATCAAAGGGAATTCTATGAAAGTTTTCCTGATAGTACTGGCTAGGCAGGGAGAAAACAGCCACTGGAGAAACTCTGCCTAGATCCAGTCATTTTCCATAAGGAAAAAAAAAAATATCCAAAAGCCCTAACAAGGAAAACAAAATCTGTAGCCTAAGGCCCATGGCAGACGTCTATAGCTAGAAGAGGTGAGAAAAAATATCTCTCAAACTTATCTTCTGAATATCACCAAGGAAACAAATATCCTAAGTCTATAGGAGAGAGGGAATAAAACCAAAGGCCATAGTGGATACACACAGAAGTTGAAAAAGGAATATGAACCAAAAAAAAAAAAAAAAGCTTAATGTGGGGGTAAGTGGGATGGGCAGTAATTCATATTAGGTCCAGGCCTAGGGTGGGACAGAAGTTAACCTAACAGATGACATTATACTTGGACATTCAGGCTCAAGATCAAAACTAATTGCCTTAATAGACTGTTTAAGCTTAATCAAAACAAGAAAATGCATTCAGTATCATCCCTCAGCAAAGTAACAACTGTCGGATAATAATGACAGCAGAACAGAGCTAAAATGACTATAGGACTATAATCTCTCTAAGGAACAAAGGCAAAGGAACCAAAAATCAAACTGCCAACCTTTGTTGGATCATTGAGAAAGCAAGAGAGTTCCAGGAAAACAACTACTTCTACTTTATTCAATACACCAAAGCCTTTGAATGTGTGGATTACAACAAACTGTGGAAAATTCTGAAAGAGATGGGAATACCACACCACCTGACCTGCCTCCTGATAAATATGTATGCAGGTCAATAAGCAACAGTTGAACCAGACATGGAACAACAGACTGGTTCCAAATCAGGAAAGGAGTACATCAAGGCTACATATTGCCATCCTTCTTATTTAACTTCTATGCAGAGTACATCATGAGAAACGCTGGGCTGGAAGAAGCACAAGCTGGAATCAAGATTGCTAGGAGAAATATCAATAACCTCCGGTATGCAGATGACACCAATCTTACGGCAGAAAACAAAGAACTAAAGAGATACTTGATGAAAGTGAAAGAGAAGAGTGAAAAAATTGGCTTAAAACTCAACATTCAGAAAACTAAGATTGTGGCATCGGGTCCCATCATTTCATGGCAAATATATGGGGAAACAATGGAAACAGTGAGATAATTTATTTTGGGGGGCTCCAAAATCACTGCAGATGGTGACTGCAGCCATGAAATTAAAAGATGCTTGCTACTTGGAAGAAAAGTTATGACCAACCTAGACAGCACATTGAAAAGCAGAGACATTACTTTCCCAACAAAGGTCCTTATAGTCAAAGCTATTGTTTGTCTAGTAGTCAGCCATGGATGTGAGAGTTGGACTATAAAGAAAGCTGAGCACTAAAGAATTGATGCTTTTGAACTGTGGTGTTGGAAAAGACTCTTGAGAGTCCCTTGGACTGCAAGGAGATCCGACCAGTCTATCCTCAAGGAAATCAATCATGAATATTCATTGGAAGGACTGACACTGAAGCTGAAACTCCAATATTTTGGCCATCTGATGTGAAGAACTGACTCATTTGAAAAGACCTGGAAGGTTGGAAAGATTGAAGGAAGGAGGAGAAGGGGATGACAGAGAATGAGATGGTTGGATGTTATCACTGACTCAATGCACATGAGCTTGAGTAAACTCCTGGAATTGGAGATGGACAGGGAAGCCTGATGTGCTACAGTCCATGGAGTCACAAAGAGTCAGATACAGTTGACTGACTGAACTGAACTGAACTGAACTGAACTGAAGGAGCAAAGAAAGAGTTAAAATCATTGTAAGGCACAAACAGAGAAAAATATCTAGAAAATAAGCCAGTACCATAACCATAAGGCATTGCTAGAAGAGTTTAAACCTTCTGTGCATTGAGGTTAAGCATAGCAAAGATATCTTTTAAACCCAGTCCAACACCTGATCAAACTAGCACAACCACTATTTGCCACCATCCCAAAAACCTATTAAAGTCCTACCAGATTAAAATAAATAAATTTATATTTAAAAAAGTCCTACCAGAGAGAAAAGCATGTTCATTTCCAGACATAAAAATGAAATATATCAAATAGATCAAAATTCATATAGGACATAAATCCTAGAATTTTTAAATCAAGGAGATATAAAAACAACAAAAAAAATAAAATTAGAGATTTTAATGAAAATCATAAATACATGCCAGATAGTGTTGATAATTTGTGCAGAGATTGTAACTATAAGAAAAATTTAATTGAATATGCTAGGAATCAAAAACATCATAATAGAACTAAAGAATTCCTTTGAAGGACTCATCTAGCAAATAAACACAATCAAAGAACAAATCAATGAAAATCAAAAGAGTACAATAAATATTACCCAGAAAAAAACAAAGAAAAAATAGTGGAAAAGAAGGAAAACACAGCATAATTCCACTATAGATAAATTCAAATGATTTGAAATAACCATAATTGAAATTCCAGAAGAAGAAAAAAGGAAAAAGCAACACAGAATTATCTGAAGGAATTATCTGAAGTACTTATCCTGCTCACTTTCAAAATTTGTAGTATCATAGAACCACAGATCTTACAAGATCAGACAAACCAAATAGGATAAATGCAAAATGCTTATTTAGTTCTATCATCTTTAAACTTATGAAGATAAAATCTTGAAGACCCACCAGTGAAATACATATTCACGTTCTGGGGATGAGGAAAGGAATGTCTTTAAGGGATTATAACTCTACCTATAACAATACTCCTTTCTCTAGGAGATAGATGTTACTTGACTCCTTCTCTTTAAGGATGGCCTATATTCAGTGACTCATTTATGACTATAGTGTGGAAACGGAAAAAAAAAAAAAAAAGAAAGTTACTTCAATGTAGATAAAGCATTCATAAGTCATCTTAACCAAGTGATCAAAATTAACATCAGTTGAAATAAGTCATGTTGATATTATGTACCCTTTCATCTGGTGCTTTGAAAAGGTAACTCCACCTCTGTGATTTTTTTTTTTTAACTCATAACTACAATCTAGTAACAAAAACACCCAAACTGAGAGTCAATCTATAAAATATGTCTCCAGTACTTTTCAGAATTGCCAATGACATTTAAGAAACTATTACAAGTTAGAGGAGACTGTTCTGTCCTGAGTTGCTCAGTCATGTTCAACTTTTTGCAACCCATGGACTTTAGCTCACCAGGCTGCCCTGTCTGTGGGGTTTCTCCAGGCAAGAATACTGTAGTGGGTTCCTATGTCCTTCTCCAGGGGAATCTTCTCAACCCAGGAATCGAACCCAGGTCTTTTGTATTACAGGCAGATTTTTTTTACCTTCTGAGCCACCAGGGAAGTCCTAAAGGAGACCAAGGAAACATGAATAAATATAATGTGGTAAATTAGATTAGATTCTGAAAAAGAAAAGGAAAAGTATTGAGAAAATTGATAGTATAGTGCACAGTCTTGTGCCAATGTTAATTTCTTAGCTTTGATAAATGCACCATGCTTTGGTGAAATGTTAACTTTAGGGGAAGCTGAGAAGATGCATAAAAACTCTCTGTACCATTCTTGCAAGTCTCTGAAAATCTAAAATTGTTTCAGAATAAAACATTCAAAAGAAGAGAAGTAATCACTTAATCCTCCTACTGTCATATCTAATGAAATTTTATAAAAATTCACTTGCATTTCCATTTCTCTTTTATCTTTCTTAGGATTACAGATAGAAAGAATGATGATAGGTATAGGTATCTTTCTTCTGTTTCAAAACTTTTATATTTTAAAAATGTATCAATCTGCTGAATCAGAAAAAAAAATAGGACTTCATGAACTCAATTAATGATGAGTAGAACCTTTCTTTCTTGTACCATATTCATCTATATTGCAGTATATAAGCCCAACATGATGTACCCTTACCAAGAACATGTTTCTTTTCTACTTGAATGTATTTTCACAATTTGACATTTCTCTTTCCTCTCTACTCTTCTCTTCTTGTCATATTGTTAATATTGCATGCTTTCCCCAGCCTCTAACCAGTGCTATTTAAAGCAGAAGATTTGCAATGAAGTATCAGTTTGGCTGCTCCTGAACTATAGTATATACCACTAGGGGAACTAAAGGTATTTTTAAAACTTTGCTATATTTTAAAGCTTAAAGCTTGTCACAGAGAGACAAGACTTGGTAACATTTATTTAAAATTCATGTTTGGATTTTATTGTCACATCAGTTCTCTTATTCTCTCTTGAAAACTATCTTCTATGTTGATGAATTCAATCAAAGTATTAAAGTTATGATACTAAAAATATACTTAGTTAAAATTAAAGATACATGCAAACAAAAACAACGTCAAATAAAATTCCTGCTGCACCAAACAATTGTAAACTAGAATTTCTAGTATTGACTCCCACATCTCAAATCTAAAGCTTGAAAGTTAAAATTAGATGTTATCCTAATTTGTTTAAATAGTAAAGATCATACTAATGTTCTATAAATCTTGTGTGGAAAAAAGTGTGCTGACATTGGCCAGCAAAATTATCATCTTTGGGGAGTTTATTAAAAATAGAAATTCTTGGGCCCTAACAAAGACACACTGTGTGTCAGTAAGATAACAGATTTTTCACAGGTAAATCAAATTTTAAAATGCACTGCTATAAACAAAATCCAATGTGCTTATTTATAAAATTGAATACTGTTGTATTTGTAGTAGAATGCTATTACCTTCTGGACCTTAGGCATTATATTAAGACATGAATATAATGCTCCTATAATAGATGGATTAATGAATTGAGATTATAAAATGAGTCAGAGATAAGCAGACAAAACTAAGATCAGGAAGACAAATTATTAATGGGATCTGAATGAAAAGAATTTACTACATACTATATTCTTTTTGAATTATAAGGATAGGTAACTACTGTGGAAAATCATAATTACTTGCAAGAGTTGAAAGTAAGCTAGTAAAAGAATCAGAATGTATGTCTTTTCATATATCAGGAAGCTGAATGATTACCTCCATTCCCTCTGTAGAACATCAGCAGAAGAGAGCAGACATCACTGAAGTCAAAGCAGTCCTTCAGAGCTAGAGAGTATCACTATTTATTATCATAATCATAGTTGCTAACCCTTAGTGGATGCCAGGCATGGCTCCAAATTCTTAATGTGTGTTCTCTCATTTGTCCTTTCTAACAGCTCTAGGAAAGAGGTATTAATAATGTCTTTATTTTAAGATTAAGAAAGGAAGAGAAAATTGAGCATTTTGTTCATGGTAGTTAATAGTGGAATGAGATTTTGAACTTAGTGTGACTTTAGACCCAACAACCTCTATTCTATTTTGGTACAGAGGGGAAAAATCACTATTTTATGTCTTATTTATTACCTAATTAATATCTAAATCATCATTACTCTCTATAGCCTCACTCTTTAACAAAATGTATTTTTTACAGATTTTTGAGGCATAAGTGATAAATAAATAAATGTATATATGTAATGTATGCAATTGGATGAATTTGAGTAAATATAAACCTCTGATACCAACAATATAATCAAAGTAATAAATATGTTCATATGTTCCTCACCTCCAAGAGTTTCATATGTCACTTTGCTTTTTTTTTTTTTTTTTGGTGATAGGAACAAAACATAAAATCTGTTATCAGCAATTTTTTCATTGCAAGTACTGTATTATTAACTGTAGGCACTATGTTTTACAGCTGGTATCTAGAACTTATGCATGTTGTATAGTTGCAATCATATACCTATTGAACAGCAATTCCCATTTCTCCCTTCTCCTATAACCTGCCAACCACCATCCTATTTCTGCTTCTATAGATTTGACTATTTTTAATACCTCATGCAAGTAGAATAATACAATGTTTGTCTTTCCGTAACTGGTTTACCTTACTTAGCATGTCTTGTCCAGGTCTATCCATGATTTTGTAAATGGTAGAATTTTCTTCTTTTATAGCTCTACTAATATTCCATTATATATTGTTATTATTATTATTAATGGAATATTATTAGTTATAAAAGAAGGAAATTCTATCATTTCCATAATAATATTCCATATATATAAATGCTTCCCTTGTATCTCATTGGATAAAGAATGCCTGTAATGTAGGAGATCTGGCTTTGATTCCTTTATTCCTAGGTCTGAAAGATCACCCAGAGAAAGAAACGGCAACCCACTCCACTATTCTTGCCTGGAGAATCCCATGAATAGAGTGGCCTGGTGGGCTACAGTCCATGGGCTCACAAGAGTCAGACATGGCTCAGCTACTAAACCACCACTACACACACACACACACACACACACACACACACACACACACCACATATTCCCAAGTGGCACTAGTGGTAAAGAATCTGCCTGCCAACACAAAAGACAAATGAGATGCCAGTTTGACCCCTGGGTCAGGAATATACCCTGAAGTAGGTAATAGCAAGCCACCTCAGTATTTTTGCCTGGAAAATCCAAAGGATGGAGGAGCCTGGCAGGCTACAGTCCATGGAGTTTCAAAGAGGCACACACAACTGAACACACACACGCACACACACATGTGTGTGTGTATGTGTGTGTGTGTGTGTGTATATATATATATATCTGTTCCACATTTTTTTATTCATATGTCTGTTAGTGGACATTTGAGGTGCTTTTATAGCCACCACTTTAAAATGTCATTTTTCTACATTGTTTTTGAAATTTAAAAAGTTGCTCTAAACAGTTCTCAGTTTACAAAATGATGGTTCCAGAAACTGTTGTACCTTGATTACTTAGAATGCATTTACAGTATATATAGGGTTTATGTTTAACCCAAAATGTAGTTATGTAACTTTAGGTGAAAAAAGTTTATCAACCTTTCAATACAAAGCAAAATGAGAATTTATATGCAAAATAAAATCTTTAAACCTGACTGACTACAGAAGTAAATCAAAATTAGAGCGAGATTTTGCCACAATTTTTAGAAATGTTAAAGGATTGTCAAAGTTAATATCACTTAGTGATTATTCTTCCCATTACCAAGGAAAGGATATTATCTTTTTTTTATTAAACTGGGACAATCCTTATACAAATTAACCATAATAATTGTATTCTCTCTCTTACTTCCTCCGTTTAATAATGAAATTAAGGGGATAAACAGAAGTAAAACTTTTCTGAGATAATACTGCAGAGGACCGGTGTTGCCAAAGGAAACCGGGAGGAAAATATGAGAATATGTGAGAAAAAAAATTGCCTCATGATAAAATTACCTGAGTTGGGAGAGATGAAAGGCAGAGAGGCAAGGAAGACAAAAAGATGATAGTACTGAGTGTGCATCCACTCTCTAAATCAGAAGTCCCAAACTGAGGCACAGGGAAAATGAAGTGAGGTATTAGAAGTTTAGGGGAAGGTATGCGAAGTTTGAATAAGCATAGTAAATCTTTTATAATTTAAAATTTTAAAAATAAAAATATATAGTTTTTTTATAACAGAACTCCAACAGAATGTGCCCAACACATCCTATATAGGTCATGCAAATACTAACTCTTATTGCCACAAATAACCATTAAATTCTTATATCAGTATCAGAGGCAGAGAATCCTTGAGATACTAATTTATTCAAAATGTACATTAATTTTTGAAAGGTTGAGATAGACCTCATTTTTTTGAGAGTATTTTAAATTACTTAAATTTATTTTTAATTAAAGGAAAATGCTGTATAATATTGTGTTGGTTTATACTGTGCAACAATGCAAATCAGCCATAATTATATATATATTTATGTGTGTGTGTGTGTGTGTCTGTGTCTGTGTGTGTGTTTGTGTGTGTATCTCCCTCCCTCTTGAACTTCCCTCTCTTTCCCCCCATCCTACCTCTTAGGTCACCAGAAAGAGTCAGGCTGGGTTCCCTGTGTTATACAGCAACTTCTTACCAGCTATTTTACACATGGCAGTTGAAATTTGGTTTCAAAACTTACCATTTTTTTTTATTACCTAACCTCTTTAGATAATATTTCAAATTGTGAAATAGTTATCAGCCCAAGGCAGAAAGCTATCTGGAATGAGTCTGGGGTAAAGGCTTATCCACCTGGCTCTCCATATGAATAACCCATCCCAGAGCTACATGAGGTAACAGAAACCAAAGTGCAGGGGATAGAGTTAGAAGAAAGAACGGGCTGAATCTGACCAAAAGAGTTATCTCAAGTGGGCAGCACTGTCAGCACTGGCCTTCTATTCTACATAAAGAGACAGGACAGACAATGTCAGAGACAAGTCCAAAATACTGAACCTTGTGAAAACTGGGTCATGAGCCAGCCAAGTAACTCAGATTAGGACAGTGGGGGATTGAATATGGCGTCTCTGACATTTTACCAGTGTATTTTCTGCTTTTATACAGCTCTTATTGACTTAGTTGTGGCCCTTATCTCTAGTATATTTTAAAGGCACCAAACATCCACAAGTTTTTCTGAGGCAAGTAGCAAAGGAATCTTACACGGTTTACAGGGTCAAGTCAGTAGAATGATACTTCATTGTTACAACTGTTCTAGTTGAAGTAACAATTAAAAATTCCCCTTCACTGTTTAACAAATGACACACATCTCATGTACATGAGAAATTAATTAAATCCTTTTTTTCTAGATAAAAATTAAATTATTATTGTAAAATGTGAACTTTCAACCATGCTTTGGAAGAAAGGCTAGACTGAGAGCCAGGAGCCTGCCACTGCCCTTGTGCTCCCAGCCACTTCATTCATCCTGTCTCAGATTTGGTTCTCTCATCTGTAAAATGACCAGGTTGGGCCAGATCATCTCTGAGGCCTATTCCACATGCATAATTGTGCAAATCCATCATTATTATCACTACTTAATATGAATAGTTATCTCATCAGTGTATACACATACCAATTCAAAGCTGCTGGCTTAAGATAGTAAGGCTTTTAAAAAGACCTATTTGATTTTCCATGGAAAGGAAACAAGAAATTGATTAAACAAATCTTAATATAATTTAGGCTGCTGGTTCTTTTATTGGAAAGAAAAACAGTTTGATTTCCTATAAAGTCTATTCAAGTTTCGTCTTATTCCAATATTTTGTTACAGACTTTCCTTCTGCCAACAGCAGTCCCCACTTTTAATTGAATGAGGAGAAAACAGTTCTGATAGTCTATGTCATTCTATTGGATTTTATATCACTGAATTTCAAGCTGGTTTCACTGGGACCTGCCAAGAGTGGCTTATGCCAACCTCTGAGTCTCCTTGTTGCACTTCTGTCCCAGGTAGCATTGTTTGCCTTTTTGTCTCCTCTCTGATTAAACTGACATCATTTTGCCTTTGTGAATCTGGTGTCATTTTCTGTTGACAGTGTCTAGTAATAGTAACAGACTGGTGTCCTTGTGGAATGGGTAAAAGCCATTGATTGGTTAGATGTATTAATGCAGCCCTGTTAAATGACATGCAGACATATCTTTGTGCTAAGTTGCAGCTGAATGGGTGCCAGTGAGAGAGGTTATTAAGCACAGATAAGAGGAAGCACCTCTATTCACTGGCAATGTCACTTTCTCCCATTTGAAGAGAGACATTTGCTCGACATTTTTTTTTTCCTCTCACTGACAATATTTAAGGCAGAAAGTTTCTGTATAAGTTGCTGCATGACTGAAGAATAGGTTGTTTCAAGAAGGTGAACTCTAGAGAGGTTCAATTAGAACATATTTTCCTTAAAATTAAATTGCATTGAATGCAACAATTAAATAAAAACAATTAAATTGTTAACGGTATTAGAAAAAAAAAAATAGAGGCCCAATGGCAAGTGCCATTTGGCATTAGTCTATATCACTTGGAAATAAAAAATAAATAAATAAGTTTATCTTCCAGAGTCTTCAAAGAAAAAATGAGATAACATCAAAACCATAACAGGATTTTGAAACTTTTCTAAATCATGAAATTAAAATGGTGAAAACTTTTCTTTGTTTTTATTATTTGAATTTGCAGGCATGCTTTGTATATGGTCTAAGTTATCTAAGTATGTAATATACATAACATCAAACTTTAGACTGCAAACTTGTTAAACTTTGTATTTATAGGAAAATGTCCTGACTGGTCCTCTTCCTTTTGTAAATTGAGAAATAAGAACATTTTCTGTGCAAGTTTAACTAATATTTGCTAAGCTTGTTATTTTATGATGTTTTCATTATTTTTTTCTTTTCTTTTTATTTTATATACATAGCCAATTAACAAACAATGTTGTAATAATTTCAAGTAAACAGCAGACTCAGTCATACATGTATATATATCCATTCTTCCCCAAATGTCCCTCCTTTCCAGGCTGCCACATAACATTGAGCAGAGTTCCCCATGCTATACAGTAAGTCTTTGTCAGCTATCCATTTTAAATATAGCAGTATGTACATGCTCATTCCAAGCTCCCTAACTGACCCTTCCCCCTATCCTTCCTCCCTGGCAACTATAAGCTCCTTCTCTGAGTCTGTGAGTCTGTTTCTGTCTTGTCAGTAAGTTTGTTTATATCATTTATTTTTAGATTCCACATATAAAGGATGTCATATAATATTTCTCCTTGTCTGTCTGACTGTCACATTCTTTAGGAGTTTAGCCTTTTCCAGTGGTTTACCACTTCTGTCTTCCTTCAGTCTTCTGCTTTGTTTATGTTTGTGTTAGTGTATGCGTGTGTGTTCCTGTATGCGTGTGTGTGTGTGTGTGTGTGTGTGTGTGTGTGCACAGTCGTGTTTGACTCTTTGTGACCCCATAGACTATAGCCCTCTGTCCACAGGATTCTCCAGGCAAGAATGCTGGAGCAGGTTGCCTTATCTTATTCCAGGGCATTTTCCTGATACAAGGATATAATCTGCATCTCTTATATATATGTGTGTGTGTGTGTGTAATTCCTTTATGCCTTATCATAAATCAGTTGTTAGGGTTTGCTTATATAGTATATTAAATCTAATAAGTAAGTTCAAGTTACTCTGTTAGGCACTGAGAACAGAGACAAATGCACAATGTTAATCTACTTCCATTATGTAATCTATTTGAACATCAGTAATTTATTCTGTAAAAGAAGGATTATAATACATCTGGAAGCTCCTCTGAGCATTAGGTTAAATAGTGTATGGAAAGCACCTAGTTCATTTCCAGTTGCAGAGTTGATGATTAATAACCTTGATATCTTTCTTTATCTCCAAACCTTCATGAAACAATGAAATAACAACATCTTCATTCTGCCCTATTAACCATGAGTCAGATTTGTCTGAAAACTATTTCTTTTTGATGAAAAATTTAATGCTAAATATATGAAATAAAATCTCTGATATATTTATCTGCTACTCCAACAAAAGGTGAGTCTAACATATGCACACTGGTAGACATATATTCAACATTTCCTTGGCAACTGATATTTCAAATACACTATTTTTTTATGTCTCATCTCCACCTTTGAAGTATTATCTTTATTTTATAAATGAAGAATCCAGGCTTAAAGATATTTAGTAAACTCTTCAAGATATTTTGGTGAGGGACAAACCTGAACTTCAGGTCTCCTAATTTTAAGCTTTTAATACTTAAAAACTATGACTTTTCAACTATGCTCCAGAATCAACTTCTGAAGGTATTTTAGCTATTTGATGCTGAGTTATCAGATGTTATTAATAATTTTAAGGAAACAAGAAGACAAGAGGCCCAAAGAGAACAATTAGAATTGGGAACATTCTTCATGGTTACCCACGTTCTTCCTTTCTGCATCTGACATTCTTTCTGTGGTCAAAGCAGTAGATGTTATCTCTAAGTGAGGTGTGTGGTCACCTTATACAGCAGAGAGGGTTTACACAACCAATACTTCCATGCTATAACCCAGATAATTGTATAGCTTATGAGACATTGTCTAGGACTCCATAACTCATGAACTCATAGATTTGTTTACTATAAATAAATAGCATGGGCATGGTACTAAGTGCATTTCATGTGTAAAGGCACTCCTCGCTAACATAGAATTAGTCTTTTTACAAGATGATCCAATTACCAGCATGCCTACAAGAATATTAGAAAATATGACTTTTCTATATTTCCCCAGAACCGTGTCATCAGTAATTGGGAGAGAAATACAGCAAAAGCCAGACATTTTTAGTTCGTTCCTCTCCAGAAGTATATTTTGCTTCTCCTCTTTATATTTTTGAGACTTTTAATTCCTTTATAGTGAAACGATACAAAATATGTGTGTATTTGCATAATATATGTCTATTAAATGTATGCTTTACAGAATCATAGAATTCTATGTCTGAAAAAGAATATTAGCTGATTTGCCCTCCTATAGGAGAAAAAATTAAAATATCTATTGGATCAACTTTTGGATCAAATTTTTCAGTATTTTATTTACTTTGTATTGCAGTAAGTTTATTCATGTCTTTATGTACAAATATTATTGTGATCCTGAATTATAGTAAATAAGACAAACCAGAATCCCTGCTCTCAAGAAATTTATATTCCAATGAGGAAAAGAGTCAAAATTTAAATGAAGTAACACCTATATGTCAGTATATTAGACAATAAGTGATAAGGATACAAAATAAAACTAAAAAAGAAGAAAATAAGTTGGCATGATCAGAATGAGAAGGCAGTATTTAGATGCACTGGCCAGGAAAGTCTGATACTGGATACTTGGGGCTGGTGCACTGAGACTACCCAGAGGGATGGTACAGGGAGGGATGAGGGAGGGGGCTTCAGGATGGGGAACATGTGTATACCTGTGGCAGATGCATGTTGATGTATGGCAAAACCAATACAATATTGTAAAGAAATTAACCTCGAATTAAAATAAATAAATTTATAAAAAAGTAGAAATGGGTTAAGAATGGAAGGGATGAGGAAATGAAGTGTGCCTCTAGCAAGAGAGGATTCTAGGAGAGGTTCAGCATGTCCAAAGCTGAGATAGGGACACCTCCAGCATGTTGGAGGAACAACAGTACAGTAAGCCTTGAGTGGAGTTAGGTCACAATCATGAGGTCAGACAAATAAAGGGGTGTCATGTCACATAAGTGTGACTTTACACATGGACATCACCAGATGGTGAACACTGAAACCAAACTGATTATATTCTTTGTAGCCAAAGATGGAGAAGCTTTATACAGTCAGCAAAAACAAGACCAGGATCAGACTGTGGCTCAGATCATGAACTCCTTAATACCAAATTCAGACTTAAATTGAAGAAAGTAGGGAAAACCACTAGACAATTCAGATATGACCTAAATCAAATCCCTTATGATTATACAGTGGAAGTGAGAAATAGATTTAAGGGCCTAGATTTGATAGACAGAGTCCCTGATGAACTATGGAAGGAAGTTTGTGACATTGTACAGGAGTCAGGGATCAAGACCATCCCCATGAAAAAGAAATGCAAAAAGGGAAAATGGCTGTCTGGGGAGGCCTTACAAATAGCTGTGAAAGAAGAGAAGCAAAAAACAAAGGAGAAAAGGAAAGATATAAGCATCTGAATGCAGAGTTTCAAAGAATAGCAAGGAGAGATAAGAAAGCCTTCTTCAGCGATCAATGCAAAGATCGAATGGGAAAGACTAGAGATCTCTTCAAGAAAATTAGAGATACCAAGGGAACATTTCATGCAAATATGGGCTCAATAAAGCACAGAAATGGTATGGACCTAACAGAAGCAGTAAATATTAAGAAGAGGTAGCAAGCGTACACAGAAGAACTGTATAAAAAAGATCTTCACGACCCAGATAATCACGATGGTGTGATCGCTCACCTAGAGCCAGTCATCCTGAAATGTGAAGTCAGGTGGGCCTTAGAAAGCATCACTAGGAACAAAGCTAGTGGAGGTGATAGAATTCCCATTGAGCTATTTCAAATCCTGGAAGATGATGGTGTGAAAGTGCTGCACTCAATATGCCAGCACATTTGGAAAACTGAGCAGTGGCCACAGGACTGGAAAAGGTCACTTTTCATTCCAATTCCAAAGAAAGGGAATGCCAAAGAATGCTCAAACTACCGCACAATTGCACTCATCTCACATGCTAGGAAAGTAATGCTCAAAATTCTCCAAGCCAGGCTTCAGCAATATGTGAACAGTGAACTTCCAAATGTTCAAGTTGGTTTTAGAAAAAGCAGAGGAACCAGAGATCAAATTGGCAACATCCACTGGATTATGGTAAAAGCAAGAGAGTTCCAGAAAAAGCATCTATTTCTCCTTTATTGACTGTGTCAAAGTCTTTGACTGTGTGGATCACAATAAACTGTGGAAAATTGTGAAAGAGATGGGAATACTAGACCATCTGACCTGCCTCTTAAGAAATCTATATGCAGGTCAGGAAGCAACAGTTAGAACTGGACATGGAACAACAGACTGGTTCCAAATAGGAAAAGGAGTATGTCAAGGCTGTAGATTGTCATCCTGCTTATTTAACTTCTATGCAGAGTACATCATGAGAAATGCTGGACTGGAAGAAACACAAGAATCAAGAATCTGGAATCAAGATTACTGGGAAAAATATCAATAACCTCAGATATGCAGATGACACCACCCTGATGGCAGTAAGTGAAGAGGAACTAAAAAAACCTCTCAATGAAATTGAAAAAGGAGAGTGAAAAAGTTGGCTTAAAGCTTAACTTTCAGAAAACTAAGATCATGGCATCTTGTCCCATCACTTCATGGGAAATAAATGGTGAAACAGCGAAAACAGTGTCAGACTTTATTTTTTGGAGCTCCAAAATCACTGCAGATGGTGACTGCAGCCATGAAATTAAAAGACACTTACTCCTTGGAAGGAAAGTTATGACCAACCTAGATAACATATTGAAAAGCAGAGGCTACTTTATCAACAAAGGTCCGTCTTGTCAAGGCTATGGTTTTTCCAGTGGTCATGTATGAATGTGAGAGTTAGAGTGTGATGAAAGCTGAGCACTGAAGAATTTATGCTTTTGAACTGTGGTGTTGGAGAAGACTCTTGAGAGTCCCTTGGACTGCAGGGGGATCCAAGCAGTCCATTCTAAAGGATATCAGTCCTGGGGGTTCTTTGGAAGGACTGATGCTAAAGCTGAAACTCCAGTACTTTGGCCACCTCATGCGAAGAGTTGACTCATTGGAAAAGACCCTGATGCTGGGAGGGATTGGAGACAGGAGGACAAAGGGACGACAGAAGATGAGATGGCTGAATGACATCACCGACTGGATGGACATAGGTTTGGGTAAACTCCAGGAGTTGGTGATGGACAGGGAGGCCTGATGTGCTGCAATTCATGAGGTCACAAAGAGTTGGACATGACTGAGCAACTGAACTGAACTGAACTAATGTCACATAAGATGCTGTTGGTTATACATGTATTCTTTATTTAACTGACATGGAACAACTGAATGGTTAAAAATCGGGAAAAGGGTGCCACAAGGCTGTGCATTGTCATCTTGCTTATTTAACTTCTATACAGAGTACATCATGTGAAATACCATGCTGATGAGTCACAAGCTGGAATTGTGATTGCCAGGGGAAATATCAACAATCTCACATATGCAGATGACACCATCCTAATGGCAGAAAATGAAGAGGAACCAAAGAGCCTTTTCATGAGGGTGAAAGAGGAGAGTCAAAAAGCTGGCCTGGAACTTAACATTTAAAAACTAAGATCATGGCATTCCGTCCAGCCATTTCATGGCAGACAGAAGGGGAAAAACCAGAAACTGTAATAAAGTTTATTTTCTTAGGCTCCAAAACCACTGCAGATGGAATCTGCAGCCATGAAATTAAAAAAAAAAAAAAAAAAATGCTTGCTCCTTGGAAGGAAAGCTATGGCAAACATAGGGTATTAAAAAGCAGAGACATCAGTTTGGCTCCAAAGTCTGTATAGTCAAAACTATGTTTTTTCCAGTAGTCATGTAAGGATGTGAGAGCTGGATCACAAAGAAGTACGAACATCTAAGAATTGATGTTTTTGAATAATGGTGCTGGAGAAGACTCTTGCATGTCCCTTGGATTACAAGGAGACAAAAAGTCAGTTCTGAAGGAAATTAACACTGAACATTCATTGGAAGGACTGATGCTGGAGCTGAAGCTCCAACGCTTTGTCCACATATGTGAAGAGCCTAATGGAAAAGACTCTGATGCTGGGAGAGACTGAAGGCAAAAGAAAGAGTGGCAGAGGATGAGATAGTTAGATAATATCACTGACTCAGTGGGCATGAATTTGTGAACACTCCAGGAAATAGTGATGGACAGGGGAGACTGTTGGGCCAAGTCCATGGTGTCACAAAGAGTTGGACACAACTTAGTGACTGAACAACTTTTAACTGAAGTTTATAAAAATATTTTATAACATTCTAGATCTATTCAGTTGCCAATCTTGGATCCACATATCTAACAAATTCAGTCAAGAATTTGAGTGGGTAGCCCTTTCTTTCCCCAGGAGATCTTTCTGAACCAGGGATAAACCTAGGTCTCTTGACTTGCAGGCAGATTCTTTACCTTGAGCCACCAGGGAAGTCCCTTATAAATCTCCGATCTAAGTTTTTTAAAGAATGACTTTTTAACACCTAAGTTTCTTGACCCATGGAGACTGAGTTATGCTCAAATTCCATTGAGTTATGCTAAAATTTTGAGACAATATAATTATTTTAAGAAAGTTAAAAGACCTTCAAGATCTTTTATTGCCTTGAAAATACTTTATGATTTTCTGCACATTTTTCTATATATACAGTTCAGAAACCTTTAGGTCATAAGGACTCATATACATGTCTAAATTACAAAAGACATCGATTATATACTACCTAAGGTCTGCCTAAGCAAAGTTATGGTTTTTCTAGTAGTCATGTATGGATGTGAGAGTTGGACTATAAAGAAAGCTGAGCACTGAAGAATTGATGCTTTTGAACTGAGGTGTTGGAGAAGACTCTCGAGAGTCCCTTGGACTGCAAGAAGATCCAACCAGTCCATCCTTATGGAAATCAGTCCTGAATGTTAATTGGAAGGACTGATGCTAAAGCTAAAAGTCCAATACTTTGGCCAGCTGATGTGAAAAACTGACTCATTTGAAAAGACCCTGATGCTGGGGAAGATTGAAGGTGGGAGGAAAAGGGGACAACAGAGAATGGGATGGTTAGATGGCATCACCGACTCAATGGACATGAGTTTGAGTAAACTCCAGGAGTTGGTGATGGACAGTGAGGACTGGCGTGCTGCAGTCCATGGGATGGCAAAGAGTCGGACACAGTTGAGGGACTGAACTGAACTGAATATTCTGTGTGTAAACATGGTCTCAGTATTATTCTTGTTTCCCAAGACCTGAAGTGATAGTTGGCTTATATGAAAGCATTTTGGGGAGGTAACAATGATTTATTGTTAATTCAGTTCTGATTCAGTAACCCAAATTGGGTTTGAGTAACCACAAATTGTATTGCTTCTCAGAAATTGTTGATACTAATAATATTCAATTCTTTATTATCATGGTTTCTTAAGATTTTCCAGAATATGTCACACTCCTTCTTGTACTTGTAAAACTTGCTTTAAAAAATATAAATGAACACACATTTTGTTTTTAGTTTTAGACTATATCATCTTTACTTAAATACATAGTTATCATAACCTGCAATTATTTTGGCTCAAAGAATTCAGGCCAAATTTTGCCAGAAACAAAGATGCAGAGAATGGCAAGATGCCACAGTGGGCATTATTATCTGTAATAACGTTTTTTAAGAGCAGTTTCAAATATCCTTACTATTTCCTTATGCACTCACTCTTTTTTGATGCAAAGTAATGAATATTTACTCTAAAAAAAATCATTGTTGAGTATTTTTTTTCTTAAAGTTTTTTACTTCTTGCCACACAACTATGATTCTGAAGTAAGATTCACATCATCATGTAGAATATGATATATTAAAATCCATAACATTATTAAAGGCTATTTACAAAGGTCTAAGTAACATAGTCTTTTCAGTTTAAGGAAGCTTAGTAATTCTACATAAATAAACTAACTTGTCCTAGTAAAAATGAGACCAAAATAACACTTTACAGCCTGTAATGAAACTGTAAACTTTCACACAAAATTGCACATCAGAAATACATGAAATCAAACTGGTGTTATTTTAATTGGTGCATGTTACTCTATTCCATACACTTCTCCCATTTGGGCACATTTGAGAAATGTCTAGAAAATGTCAAATTAAGAAAAAGTCAATGTGGCATCTCCATACTACACCATAACTACAACTCTTGTGTCTGGGAGACATAAATGAAATCACAGCTGTTTCTACAGTATATTTGGTATGTATTCTCAGACTAATTTCCTGATGAATATTTGGTTGCTAAGTTTCCAGTTGTTGGAGCAGCAATGATGACTCTGACACACTTCTTTTGAGGTAATTAAACTTTCAGCCCATCTGTGCAGTTACTTTCATAATATTTTCAAAGGGCACAGAATGCTTTTAATATTTGTACCACTTCATTTTTACTTGCTAAGGGACCTATTATCTAGCTGAACATTGTTGAAATAAGTTTTTCAAAAACTGGTTAGTGAAAGAGGACAGCAAAAATGTCATTCTAGCAAGTAAGTAATATAATTAATGCTGAGTTTATAATAATATAAAGGACACTTGTTTAACAAAACTATATTTCACATCCTTGTGTTCGGCTTTTTATCTTTGATCTTTATGATGTTCAATCCTGGAGTGAAAAGATAAGTTCTAGATATGATCTTTCTGGTTCTGGAGATATCTTCTTTGCTTTGAGAAATATGTAGTTCTGTGTAGTTTATAACAATGCAAGTGAAATGAAGTGCAAGTCACTCAGTTGTGTCGGACTCTTTGTGACCCCATGGACTATATAGTCCATGGGATTCTCTAGGCTAGATGGAGTGGGTAGCCTTTCCCTTTTCCAGGGGATCTTCCCAACCCAGGGATCTAACTCAGGTCTCCCACATTGCAGGCAGATTCTTTACCAGCTGAGCCAAAATAGTAAAAATGAGTTAGGTGAACCTTGGAAGACAATGTTTTTTAAGTGTTTCAATTACTTATAAAAACATACAAAATTAAATTTTATTATCTCCAGAAAGTAATTATTAATGTATGTCTAATGATATTTAAGTGGGAATATAGTTTTATAGAGAATAGGTAATTTTTAATTTTGAAATATATTCAATTTTATTTTTATTATTATTGGTGTTTATTGTAGTAAGGTTAAATTTTAAAAATTAAAAAAAAATTGAATAGTAAAATCTCTAACTCCTTCGTTCTCATTAATTATTATTATCAGCTTGATAATACAAATGTTTAAATACAGACATAGATTAGAATTACTCCATGCATTTTGCTTTACTGATTGCTCTTCTATTTTATTATTAACATTTTAAAAGATACATAACATTTCTTGGAATGTTTGTATAGATTTTCATCAATTGGGTGTAACATATATATGATTCAGCCGATCTCTTTTTATTGTTAATAGAACATCTATCTTTGATGACCAGTCCTTTTATATATTCTCTCTTTTTAAAGATGTTTATCTACTTTTAGTTTGTTTATAAAAATTTAATAAAATAAAATTACCAACTCTCAATTATGTATGATAAAAATATTTTATTCCAGGTAATTTGACTTTTAATATTGTCTGTGATGATTTGGGATATACAATAGTTCATACTGCCAAATCTTGTTTGTCATTAGATTGTTATATACATTTTTTGTGTAGAAATATTTTTTATATAAAAAACATAAATATTCACCCATATTTTTTCCAGTTTTTTAATACATATTTTACTAAAAAGCATTTATTTAGCATTAATTTCATGCAGAGAAAGAGTCAGTGCTTAATCATATAAATGTCATTTAATGTTTTCTTTTGTCTCTACATTTTATTTGCTGCTTTTATTAGAACTTTCATACTTTATCATTCTTCTTCAGTTTTTAATGATTTATAAATTGATTAACACAAAAATAAAGCATCAAAACTTATAAATACATAATTGAAATCTTATGGCTGATTTGCTTTTAGCAAAGCAGTTAAAAAAAACACACAAGATAACATAAGAAAGGTCAAAATTGGTGATTAAAATTTAAATAAATATTTGTTAGTGTCAAGAAAGTGGGCTCAAAAGCAGTGAATTCAATGTATATATTAAATACCTGCTTATGCAGTAGCAGCATGCTCAACTGCTGTGGAATACATGTTCCTCAAAGTTGAAGGAGATACGATGTTTTCCCTTAAGGCACTTCCAAAGAGATAATGCCATAGGAAAAGTTGTGATAGAATTGATGTACATATAGTGTGGTGTGCAAGAAGATCCTTCAACAAGCATGTCTTTCAGGAAAGACTTCTTAGAGGAGACATGACTAAGATTAGAGATAAAGAATGAATAAGAATTTTCCAGATAAATAAAGATAAAGGTATGCCTGATACCACATGAACAAAGCCATGAAAATGTGTAACAGAAAGTTTAAGGGATATGGAAATAGCAGTTTTGTAAAGCCAGGAGAGTTCAGCTACTTTTCTTTGGTAATCTGGTAACCAGAAGGAGAAAATAAAAGCAGAATCATAGACCATATGTCTTTATTTCTATTTATCATCTATCTTTCTGTCCACAAATCCCTTTTTTTTTTTTACTGAAATAATAATTGCACAGAGATGAAGGAAGAAAAAAGAGCTCAAGAAAGAATAATGTACATAAAAAATGAAAGTACTTCATTGATGATCATCATCTTTCATTCTAGTTAATATTTAGACTTGCTGGACATCTTGACAAGTCATAAAATCCCATATCATATTGACTTGTTTAAAGAATAGCTTTCACCCTGAAGTCTGTTATTCCTATAATGTACACAAGCATCAGGATTCCTATAATTCACTCATAATATCAAATCTCTTGGCAATAAAATTTTAAATACTGAGTTATTTGCTAACACTAAGTTGATCAGCTTAAGTGAAATAAAATGAAATTTTCTATTAGCTATCCCCCTACTTACTAATTATCAGACATAAATTGAAGCTTACTAAGTTTTACAGAAAAATGGCAATGAAATATTACATGTATAGAGTGGAAGAAACCAATAATTTCCTTCCTTAAACAAAGTTCGTGAAGTAAATAAAGTACTGACTTGATTATAATAAACATTTTAATAAAAATAACATTAATTTGCTTTAAATCAAAATGATAGGAAAAAGTCATAACAATAGGGCAGCTTCAGTTAATGGTGGTCATGCTCTATACAGCATTATGGTAGATTTGGTACAGAAATTGAAATTGGAAATTATTCTTATACTTATGGAACTTACAATACATCTATTTATTATAAAAATGCAAACGTGGTGGATATTTCCTTTATCAATGTTGGTTTTGTTAAGAAACAGATACAATAGATTTAAAGAAATTATCCCCATAGTATGCAATTTTTCTTGTCTAATTCTGAAAATCAATGAAGTGTTGGTATTTTCACACTTGATAATCTTTATATGTATATATATGTATACATACATATATATACATACACATACACACACACAAAGAGGTTAATTTCTTCTTGTAAGGCTTGCAGGACTCAAAAACAAATGACATGAAGCTTGTTGTGTTGACTTATTCTAAGTTGCATTTCTGTTTTTCTTTTTAAACTATGGTCAATTACAAAGTGATTCCATTATATAGTTTTTGTCATTCCAGTTTTTTGGGAGGACTATAAAGATGTTGCCCAGCAAAAGTAAGGTTTCCTTCTGCTATGGAAATATTATTCTTTACTCTTGATCTGCAATTCAGTTCAGTTCAGTTCAGCTCAGTCGCTCAGTCCCTCAGTCGTGTCCAACTCTTCGAGACCCCATGAATCGCAGCACGCCGGGGCTCCCTGTCAGTCACCAACTCCTGCAGTGCACACAGATTCACACCCATCGAGTCAGTGATGCCATCCAACCATCTCATCCTCGGTCGTCCCCTTCTCCTCCTGCCTCCAATCCCTCCCAGCATCAGAGTCTTTTCCAATGAGTCAGCTCTTCACGTGAGGTGGTCAAAGTATTGGAGCTTCAGCTTCAGCATCATTCCTTCCAAAGAAATCCCAGGGTTGATCTCCTTCAGAATGGACTGGTTGGATCTCCTTGTAGTCCAAGGGACTCGCAAGAGTTCTCCAACACCACAATTCAAAAACATTGATTCTTTGGCGTTCAGCTTTCTTCACAGTCCAGCTCTGGGATCCATACATGACTACTGGTAAAACCACAGCCTTGACTAGACGGACCTTAGTCGGCAAAGTAATATCTNCTCGCAAGAGTTCTCCAACACCACAATTCAAAAACATTGATTCTTTGGCGTTCAGCTTTCTTCACAGTCCAGCTCTGGGATCCATACATGACTACTGGTAAAACCACAGCCTTGACTAGACGGACCTTAGTCGGCAAAGTAATATCTCTGCTTTTGAATATGCTAATTGGTTGGTCATAACTTTTCTTCCAAGGAGTAAGCATCTTTTAATTTCATGGCTGCAGAAACCATCTGCAGNCCCCAGACAGCCATTTTCCCTTTTTGCATTTCTTTTTCATGGGGATGGTCTTGATCCCTGTCTCCTGTACAATGTCACCTCATTGCATAGTCCATCAGGCACTCTATCTATCAGATCTAGGCCCTTAAATCTATTTCTTACTTCCACTGTATAATCATAAGGAATTTGAGTAGGCAATTCTGATTCTTCTACTTTCTATCTTCTGACATGTCGCCAGGTTCTAAAGATAAAAAGAACTAGTTTCGCACTCAGTCCAGTTCAGTTCAGTCGCTCAGTCATGTTGGACTCTTTGCAACCCCGTGAATCACAGCATACCAGGCCTTCCTGTCCACCACCAACTCCCGCAGTTCATTTAAACTCATATCCATAGAATCGGTGATGCCATCCAGCCATCTCATCCTCTGCCGTCCCCTTCTTTTCCTGCCTCCAATACCTCTCAGCATCAGGGTCATTTCTAATGAGTTAGTTCTTCACATCAGGTGACCAAAGTATTGGAGTTTCAGCTTCAGCATCAGTCCTTCCAATGAACATCCAGGTTTTACATTAGTATCCCAAGAAACATGAAATAATTTCTTAATGACTTATCCAAACCATGGGAAACACTCTTATTTTCTTATATAAAGAGAGATAAAATGAAAACAACTAAATAATATACAATTCGATTTTAACATTGCATTTTAGATGAATTTAACTGCAAATTTGTGGCTATTATAAATGATGTTCTAGAGCTATTGTGCAGTGTTCAAAACAGGGTTTGTAGCATGAGTCTCACAAATACACATTGTTTTATAGTCAGTTGTGGCAGCTCACTATTGATCCATTGTCTAGTGAGGAAAAGGGAGAATGTGAATTGAATGGCTGATTTTAAATGTACATTGAGAGATTTTAATCTCTTACTAAACTTGGAAATCAAGTTTTTCATGAAGAATTTAGAAGGCAGCACATATTTGCTTTTCTAATAATGTGTTATGTTTTATGGTGAGCAAGAAAAACATTCATAATTATTCTTATGAAACATAATAATAACAGAAACAACAAAAGACACTCTACCTCCTCTCTCAAATAAAAGTTTCAAATAATTAAGTACAAGAAGGACATAATGAGTTCTCAGTTTAGAGAATTTGTTTAAGAATCTTATAGAAAATTAACATTAATCTCCTTTTAAAGGATTTTCTACATTATTTTCTAAATTGTGTCAACAGTAGAAAATGCAAGCTATATTTGGCAAGAATCTCATATCGAATGGTTGCAAATATCAACAAAACTTACTCTAATTACCTTAACATGTTTCAAGTATTGAATGCAATTCATTATTTGAATATATTTTTAACCACCTGCTATTTTTTTGTTTCTTATTCACTAAATTTTACTTAGGTTTAGACAAGTTGATAAAAAGTTCACAGCAGTACCTTACTTCCTTGAAGGAAATTCACTTTATTCCTCCCACAGAGATCTCACTGGAGGTTCACCATTTACCTTTGTCAGGAATCTTAATGTTCTCAGCAGGGTCAGAATAATTGTTTCAGGTATTTATTGCTTTAATAAATCAATACTGTCCAAAAATAGCTGAACATGTAGATAAGCTATGTCAAAACAGCATCATACCATATTATAGAAAAACTATTTAACTGTACTTTTCTGTTGTTCTCAACTGACACATCCAAACCCAAATTTAAAAATTAGATTCAACATAAGTTTTATAAATAAACTTGGCTTGAAATTGCCTGGCCTTATAAAAATATGTATCACATATGTTAAGTCCATAAATCAAGATAAATTGAAAGGAATCAAGCAGGATATAGTAAGAGAGACCATAGCCATTGTAGAAATCAGTGAACAAAAATGGACAAGAATGGGTGAATTTCATTCAGATGACCATTATAAGATCACAGCAAACTGTGGGAAATTCTTCAAGAGATGGGAATACCAGACCACCTTATCTGCTGGCTGCGAAACCTGTATCCAGGTCAAGAAGCAACAGTTAGAACAGGACATGGAACAATGAACTGGTTCAAAAATGGAAAAGGAGTACATCAAGGCTGTATATTGTCAACCTGCTTATTTAACTTACACACAGAGTACATCATGTGAAATGCTGTACTGCATAAGCACAAGCTGGAATCAAGATTGATGAGAAAATATCAATGACCTCATATATGCAGATGACATCACACTTATGGCAGAAAACAAAGATAAAACAGCCTATTGATGAAGGTGAAAGAGGAGCATGAAAAAGTTGGCTTAAAACTCAACATTCAAAAAATGAATCTTGTCCCACCATTTTACAGCAAATAGATGGGGAAACAATGGAAACAGGAGCAGACTGTATTGTCTGGGGCTCCAAAATCACTGCAGATGGTGATTGCAGCCATGAAATTAAAAGGCACTTTCCCCTTGGAAAAGTTATGACAAACCTAGACAGTATATTAGAAAGCAGAGACATTACTTTGCCAACAAAGGTTCATATAGTCAAAATTATGATTTTTTTCAGTAGTCACGTATGGATGTGAGATTTGGACCAAAAAGTAGGCTGAGCACCCCAAAATTGATGTTTCTGAACTGTGGTGCTACTGAATACTCTTGAGTATCCACTGGACAGCAAAGAAATCAAACCAGTCAATCCTGAAGAAATCAATCCTGAATATTCATCAGAAGGACTGATGCTGAAGCTGAAGCTCCAGTACTTTGGCCACCTGATGAGAAGAGCTAACTTACTAGAAAACACCCTGATGCTCTGAAAGATTGAATACAGTAGGAGAAGCAGATGACAGAGGGCAAGATGGCTGTATGGCATCACCAATTCAATGCACGTGAGTCTAAACAAGCCCAAGGCCTAGATGGTGGACAGGGAAAACTGATGTGCTGTGTGTGATGTCCATGGGTTGCAAGGAGTCAGACAAAACTTAGCGACTGAACAACAACAACAAAAACTTGCTATAGAGAAAATTTTAGCTTTAAAACAGATATGTAGTCTCACTTTTTTTATTTTTGCTTTTGTTACTTGGGTTTTAATATCATTTCCAAAAAGTCATTGTCAAAATTCAATGTTAAGAAGACATTTCTTTGCTTTCTTCTAGAATTTTTACAGTTCCACATCATAGATCTACAAATTTAATATACTTCAATGTTATTTTTGTGTTTATATAATACATAATTTAATTTCTTGCATGTAAATATTCATTTTTCCAAATTCTACTTCTGAAGAGACTTTATTTTTCTTATTAAGTATTCTTAGCTCTGTTGTGAAATATTCAACCATATATGTTTAGATTTGTTTCCGGGCATTTTATTCTATTCCTTTTGTACATGAATTTTTTTTTTTTTTTTTTTTGCCACTGTCACACTTCTTTTTTGATTACTATAACATTGTACTATAGTTTGAAATCAGGAAGTGTGATGTCTCCAGCTTTGTTTTTCTCATGATTACATTGGCTATTTGGCAACTTTAGCAGTTATATATAAATTTTAAGGTTTTTTTTCTATAAATAAATTGAATTTTTATAAGGATTATATTGAATATATGGTACAGTATATAGTAGTGAATATTTGAATAGTATGGACACTTCAACAGTGATTTTTTTCAATCCATCAACACATGAAACCTTTTTTTTTAATGATGTCTATTTACTTTTAATTGATTTATAATTGTTTTACAATATTTAGTGACTTCTGTCATACATCAACATGAAATAACTAAAGGTGTACATATGTTCCCTTCTTCTTGAATCTCTTTCCCACCTCTTGCCCATTCCTTGCACGATAACCTCTAGTTTATTACAGACCCCCAGTTTGATTTCCATGAGTCATGCAGCAAATTCCTATTGGCTATCTATTTGCATATGTTAGTGTATATGCATCCATGCTATTCTCTTTATGTATCTCACCTTCTCCATCTTCTTCCACACCCTTGTCCATAAGTCTGTTTTATATGTTTGCATCTAAACTATTGCTCTGTGAACAGATTCATCAGTACCATCCTTCTAGATTTCATATAAATACATTAATATATGATATTTGGTTTTCTGACTTGCTTCACTCTGTATAATAGGTCTTATGTTCTTCCACCTCATTAGAACTGACTCAACTGTATTGCTTTTGTATCACTGACACTATTCCATTGAATGTACATAGCACAACTTTTTTTATCTATTCATATGTCAATGGACATCTAGGTGGCTTCCAGGTCTTGGCTATTGTAAACAGTGCTGCAATGAACATTGAGGTGCATGGGAATTTTTTAATTTTGTTTTTATGAAGGGATATGCCTAGAAGTGATATTACTGGGCCATCTGGCAGTAGTTTAGTGAAAACCAAAGCAGAAAATATAAATATATACCCATTTGAACGCAGAATTCCAAGGAATAGCAAGGAGAGATAAAGCCTTCCTCAGTGCAGTGCAAAGAAATAAAGGAAAATAATAGGCTGGGAAAGACTGGAGATTTCTTCAAGAAAATTAGAGATAACAAGGGAACATCTCATGCAAAGCTGGGCTCAATAAAGGACAGAAATGGTATGGACCTAAAAGAAGCAGAAGGTATTAAGGAGAGGTAGCAAGAATACACAGAAGAACTGTACCCAAAAGATCTTCACAACACAGATGATCATGACAGGGTGAACACTAACCTAGAACCAGACACCCTCAAATGTGAAGTCAAGTGAGCCTTAGGAAGCATCACTATGAACAAAGCTAGTGGAGGTGATGGAATTCCAGTTGAGCTATTTCAAATCCTAAAAGATGATGTTGAGAAAGTGCTACACCCAATATGTCAGCAAATTTGGAAAACTCAGCAGTGGCCACAGTACTGGCAAAGGTCAGTTTCCATTCCAATCCCGAAAAAGGTAATGCCAAAAATGCTCAATTGCATTCATCTCACACGCTAGTAAAGAAATGCTCAAAATTCTCCAAGCCAGCCTTCAACAATACATGAACTGTGAACTTTAAGGTATTTAGAAAAGGCAGAGGAACCAGAGATCAAATTGTCAACATCTGCTGGATCATCGAAAAAGCAAGAGAGTTCCAGAAAAACATCTACTGTTTTGTTGACTATGCCAGAGCCTTTGACTGTGTGTCATAAAATACTCTGGGAGATTCTGAAAGAGATGGGAATACCGAACCACCTGACCTGCCTCTTGAGAAATGTGTATGCAGGTCAGGAAGCAACAGTTAGAACTGGACATGGAAAAAGAGATGGGTTCCAAATTGGGAAAGGAGTTGTCAAGGCAGTATATTGTCACCCTGCTTATTTAACTTATATATAGAGTACATCATGAGATACACTGGGCTGGATGAAGCACAAGCTGAAATCAGGATTGCCAGGAGAAATATCAAGAATCTTAAATATGCAGATGACACCACTCTTAGGCAGAAAGCAAGGAAGAACTAAAGAGTCTCTTGATGAAAGTGAAAGAAGAGAGTGAAAAATTGGCTTGAAACTCAACATTCAGAAAATCTTGAGATGGAAAAAATAAATAAATAAATAAATAAATAATAATAATAATAAAAGAAAATGAAGATCATGGCATCTGGTCCCATCACTTTGTGGCAAATAGATGGGGATAGTGATAGACTTTATCTTGGGGGTCTCCAAAATCACTGAAGATAGTGACTGCAGCCATGAAATTTAAAAATGCTTACTGCTTGGAAAAAAAGTTATGACCAACCAAGAAAGTACATTGAAAAAGCAGAGACATTACTTTGGCAACAAAGATTCACCTAGTGAAGGCTATGGTTTTTCCAGTGGTCATGTTTGGCTGTGAGAGCTGGACTATAAAGAAAGCTGAGTGCCAAAGAATTGATGTTTTTGAACTGTGGTGTTGGAGAAGACTCTTGAGAGTCCCTTGGACTTCAAGGAGATCCAACCAGCTCATTCTAAAGGAAATCAGTCCTCAATATTCATTGGAAGGACTGATGTTGAAGCTGAAACTCCAATACTTTGGCCACCTGATGCGAAAAACTGACTCATTTGAAAAGACCCTGATGCTCGAAAAAATTGAAGGCAGGAGGAAAAGGGGATGACAGGATGAGATAGCTGGATGACATCACCAACTCAATGGCCATGATTTTGAGTAAACTCTGGGAGTTGGTGATGGACAGGGAGGACTGGTGTGCTACAGTCCATGGGGTTGCAAAAAGTTGGACATGAATGAGTGACTGAATGGAACTGATTGACGATGGTTTTATTCCTAGTTTTTTTAAGAAATCTCCAAACTGTCTTCCATATTGACTGTGTCAATTTACATTCCCACAAGCAGTGTAGGAGGGTTCACAGTTTGCTATGCAAATTGTGAATTTTTTTGTTCTAGTTTTCTGAAAAATGCCATTGGTAATTTGATAGGGATTGCATTGAATTTGTAGATTGATTGCTTTTATCCACATCCTCTGTAGCACTTAACATTTCTGCATTTTTTGATTATGGCCATTCTGTCTTGTGTGAGGTGATATCTCATCATAGTTTTGATTTTCATTTCTCTAATAATGAATGATGATGAGCATCTCTTCATGTGTTTATTAGCCATATGTATGTCTTCTCTGGAAAAACATATGTTTAGATTTTTTTTCTACTTTTTGATTGGGTTGCTTGTTTTTCTGGTATTGAGTTGTATGTGTTACTTGTGTATTTTGGAAATTAATCCTTTATTAGTTGCTTCATTTGCTATTATTTTCTCCAGTTCTGACAGTTGTCTTTTCACTCTGTTTATAGTTTCTTTTGCTGTGCAATGGCTTTTAAGTTTAATTGTGTTCCACTTATTTATTTATTTTTAAAATTTCCATTCTTCTAAGAGGTCGGTCATAAAGGATCTTGCTATGATTTATGACATATTGTGTCCTGCCTATGTTTCCTCCTATGGGCTTTTTAGTCTCTGGTCTTACATTTAGGTCTCTAATTCATTTCAAGTTTATCTTTTTGTATGGTCTTAGGACACGTTCTAATTTCAGTTTTGGTTTTTTTTTTTTTTGCACATGGTTGTCCAGTTCTCTAACATTGCTTACTGAAGAGACTCTCTTTTTCTCATTGTATATTCTTGCAATCTTGTCAAAGATAAAGTGCCCATAAGTGTGGGGATTTATCTCTGGGTTTTCTGTCTTGTTCCATTGATCTATACTTCTGTTTTTGTGCCTGTACCATACTTACTTGATGGTTGTAGCTGTGTAGCATAGTCTGAAATCAGGTAAGTTGATTCTTTCAGGTCCATTCTTTTTTCTTTAGATTGCTTTGGTTATTCAGGATTTTTTGTATAGTCATACAGATTGTGAATTTTTTGGTTCTAGTTCTCTGAAAAATGTCATTGGTAATTTGATAGGAATTGCATTGAATCTGTGTATTGCTTTTGATAGTACAGTCATTTTCATAATTTCTGATTCTTCTAATCCAGGAGCATGGAATACTCCTCAATCTTTTTAGGTCGTCTTGATTTCTTTCATCAGTGTCTTATAGTTATCTGTATATAGTTCTTTTGCTTCCTTAGGTAGGTTTATTCCTAAACTTTTTGTTCTTTGAGCTGCAATAATAAATAGAATTGATTCCTTAAAATCTCTTTCTGATTTTTCATTGTTAATATGTATGAATGCAAGGTATTTTTGTGTATTGATTTTGTATCCTGCAACTTTACTAAATTCACTGATTACTTCTAGTAATTTTCTGATAATTCCTTTAGGGGTTTCTATGTACGGTATTATGTCATCTGAAAATAGTGAGAATTTTACTTCTTTTCCAACCTGGATTCCTTTTCTTTCTTTCTCTTCTCTGATTGCCATAGCTAAGACTTCCAAAACTATGCTGAATAATAGTAGTGAGAGTGGGGACCCTTCCCTGTTCCCTGATCTTAGAGGAAATGTTTTCAGTTTTTCACAGTTAAGAATAATGTTTGTCGTGGTTTTGTTGTATATGTCCTTTATTATGTTAAGGTAGGTTCTTTCTGTGTCCATTCTTTGAAAATATTTTATCATAAATGAGTGCTGAATTTTGTCAAAAGCTTTCTCTGCATCTATTGAAATTATCACATGGTTTTTACCTTTGAATTTGTAAATGTGGTATATCACATTGATTTATTTGAGTATATTTAAGAATCCTTGCATGCCTGGGATAAACCTGACTTAATCTGATATATGATCTTTTAAATGTGTTGTTGAATCCTGTTTGCTATAAATTTGTTGAGGATTTTTGAATTTATGTTCATCAGTGATATTGGCCTATAATTTTGTTTTCTGAATATGATATATTTGTCTGGTTTTGTTATCAGGGTGATTGAGTCCTTGTAGAATGAGTTTGGAAATATTCCTTCCCCTGCAATTTTTCAGAAGAGTTTCAAAAGGATAGGGATTAGTTTTTCCCTAAATGTTTAATAAAATACAGCTGTGAAGCCATCTGGCTCTGGGCTTTTAGTTTTTGGGAGACTGTCAATCACAGTTTCAATTTCAGTGTTTGTAATTTGCCTGTTGATAATTTCTATTTCATCCTGGTACAGTCTTGGGAGCTTGAACTTTTCTAAGAATCTACATCTGCTCCAGGTTGTCTATTTTATTAGTATATAGTTGCTCATAATAGTCTCTTAAGATCCTTTGTGTTTCTTCATTGTCTGTTGTAACCTATCCTTTTTCAGTTCTAATTTTGTTAATTTGATTTTTCTTACTTTTATTCTTGATGAATTTAGCTAAGTGTTTGTCTTTCTTTCTTAATCTTCTCAAAGAACCAGCTTTTAGCTTTATTAATCTTTACTGTCATTTCCTTCATTTCTTTTTCATTTATTTCTGCTCTTCATGATTTCTTTCTTCCACTGATTTTGGTTGTATGTGTTTTGTTATTGTTATTGTTGTTCTCTTTTTCCAGAAGTGTTAGGTGTTGAGTTAGGTTGTCTATTTGATGTGTTTCTTGAGGTAGGATTGTATTGCTGTAAACTTTCTTCACAGAACTGATTTGCTGCATCCCATAGATTTTGGGTTGTCTTGTTTTTGTTGTCATTTATTTCTAGGAATCTTTTTATTTCCCTTCTTATTTCTTCACTAACCTCTTCATTATTTAGAAATGTATCATTTAATCTCCACATGTTTATGTTTTATGCAGTTTTTTTTCTTCTATAATTTATATCTGGTCTCATAGTGTTGTAGTCAGAGAAGGTTCTTTAGACAACATCAATTTTCTTAAATTTACTGAGGCTTAATTTGTGGCCAAAGATGTGGCCTATCCTGGAGGATATTTCATGTGCACTTGAGAAGAAATTGTATTCTTATGCATTTGGATAGAAAGTCCTGAAGATATCATTTAGATTCATTTGGTCTAATGTTTCATTTAAGTTTTGCTTCCCCTTACTGATTTTCTGTTTTGATGGTCTGATCATCGGTGTGAATGGAGAGTTAAAGACCCCAACTATTCTTATGTTATTGTCAATTTCTCCTTTTATATCTGTTAGGGTTTGCCTTATGTTTTGAGGGGCTTCTATGTTGGGTGCATAAATATTTACAATTTTTATGTCCTCTTCTTGGATTGATCCCTTGAACATATGTAATGCCCTTCTTTATCTCTTATAATATTTTTTATTTTAATGTCCATTTTGTCTGAAATGAGAATCGCCACTCTGGCTTTGTTGTGATTTCCATTTGCATGGAGTATTTCACCATATATTGACTTTCAGTCTGTATGTGTCTCTAGGTCTGAAGTGAGTTTCTTGTAAACAGCATATATATAGGTCTTGTTTTTGTATCATTTAGCCAGTATGTATCTTTTGCTTGAAGCATTTAATCCATTTACATTTAAAGTAATTTTTGATATATATGTTCCTTTTGGCATTTTCTTACTGGGTTTGATTTTGGGCTTCTCTTTCTTTTCTCTAGTGTTTACTGTCTATATAAGACCCTTTAGTATTTGTCGTAAAGATGGTTTGTTCTTGCTGAATTCTGTTAACTTTTGCTTATCTTTAAAACTTTTGATTTCTCCATTAATTTGGAATGAAATCCTTCCTGGGTAGAGTAATCTTGATTGTAGGTTCTTTTTTTTTTTTTTTTTTTTTACAGTATTTTAAATATATCCTGTCAATCACTTATAGCTTGAAGAATTCTGATGAATGATTCAGTGTTAATTCTATGGATTTTCCATGCATGTTACTTGTTGCTTTTCTTTTGCTGCTTCTGATATTCTTTCTTTGTATTTAATATCTGTTAGCCTACTTAGTATATGTCTCAACATGTCTGTCCTTGGGTTTATCCTGTAAGGGACTCTGCATTTCTTGGACTTGATTGACTATTTTCTTTCCCATGTTGGGGAGTTTTCAACCATAGTCTCTTCAAAAATTTCCTCAGTGCCTTTCTTTTTCTGTTCTTCCTTTAGGACCCCTATAACTTGATTACTGGTGTATTTAATATGTCCCAAGGGTCTCTGAAGCTATCCTTAATTTTTTCATTCTTTTTCCTTTGTTCTGCTTTTCCATTCTTCTGCCTCAATTATTCTGCTGTTGTTTCCTTATAGAGTATTTTTAGGTTCAGTAACTGTGTCATTGATTTCTGTTTATTCTTTATTTCTTCTATGTATTTAGTAATTGTATTAATTGGATTAATTTTTTTCTGGCATTTTCTCCTTTTTATTTTCAAGACTTTGTGACATCCTGACTATCATTATTTTGAATTCTTTTTCAGGTAGTTTGATTATTTCCTCTTCATTTATTTTGACTCATGTGTTTCTAATTTGTTCCTTCATTTGTGCTATATTTCTGTCTTTTCAATTTTTTTGTTTGTTTGTTTTTTCCCCTACCTTACTCTGTATGAGTTCTTCTTCTCCCAGGCTTTAGGGTTGTATTTCTTCTTCCTTTTGGTTTTTGCCTTTGTATGGAAAGGTTTGCTCAGTTTGGGTTGACTCCTTGCTACAGGTTCTTGTGCTTGTGTTCTAGTGAGAGGAGGTGAGTTTTTTTTTTTTGGATAGGTGGAGCTGTTGTTTGAGGTGGTATGCTTTGGAGTGTCTGTGGGAATCCTGTCTGTTGATGATTGCTTTGTGTTTTTGTCTTGTTTGTTGTTTGTGTAAAGTGTCCTGCAGTGGATACTGTCAGTAGGTGTGTAATATCAAGCTTTGTGTAAAGGTGTTTACTTTCGTGGAAGTTCTCAATAATTAATACCCCTGGGGTTAGGAGTTCTCTGGCTGTCTGGAATGTTGAATTCAATGTTCCCACCTCAATGGTTCAGGTACAATCCTTGGACAAGGGACTAGGAATACATAAGTTGTTTGTTATGAGATTAAAGGGGATTGAAGAGAACTCACCAAGACAAACAGCAAAAAGTGAAATGAAATAAAAGATGGCCCATATAGATGGTAAATACACGATCGGACAGGTAATTACAAAAATAATGGGGCATAAACACACACTTACACACACATACAAATATAACCAAAGTGTTCCAAAGAAAAGAGAGTACAGGAGACTGACTTGGTGAGAAAAGAAACCCCAAAATGATATTAACCAATATAATCTGGAGCTAGCTAACACTCAGTCTGAAAAACTGAGCTTGAGCAGTGTACCAACTGGGGAATGTAGCAAAGAGAACACAGTGTAATATACATGGTGAAAAAAGAAAGAGTGAAGAACAAAAATAGGAGATGAGAAAGAAAAAGGAAAAGGAAAGATGGAAGAGAAAGCAAAAACAAGAAAATAAAAAATAAAAAAAGCCGAGATAGATAGACGTTTGTGGAAAAGATTTATGTATATTTAGATGAAAATGAAAGAGGAGAGTGCAAAAGTTGGCTTAAAGCTCAACATTCAGAAAACGAAGATCATGGCATCTGCTCTTGTCACTTCATGGGAAATAGATAGGGAAACAGTGGAAACAGTNGCATGCTGCGATTCATGGGTTGCAAAGAGTTGGACACAACTGAGTGATGGAACTGAACTGAACTGAGGAGTAACTAGAGAAGGGAAAGAATGATAAGAAAACATTAAAAAAAAAAAAAGTCAAACAGAACCAAGACATACTTAAAAAACAAACAAAAACAAAACAAAACAAAAAACCACAAACACACAGACACACACACACACGCACACAAAAGGAAGAAATAAATCTTAAAAAAAAAAAAAAAGAAAGAAAGAAAGAAAGAAAGAAAAGAGGAAAATTCCACAGCATTGTAAATCCTCTCAGCCGTGGAGTCTGCTTCCATTGATGGGGTTGGATTAATGTCCTATGATGGTTTCCTACAAGGCATGGCTCATAGTTTCATTGAGTTAGACAAGGCTGTGGCCCATGTAATCAATTTTATTAGTTTTCTGAGACTGTGGTTTTCATTCTATCTGCCCTCTGATGGATAAGGATAAGAGACTTATGGAAACTTCCTGTTTGGAGAGACTGACTGTGGGGGAAACTGGGTCTTGTTTTGATGAGCTGGCCATGCTCAATAAATATGTAATCCAATTTTCTATTGGTGGGCAGAGCTGTGTTCCCTCCCTGTTGTTTGACGTGAGGCCAAACTATGGTAGAGGTAATGAAGATAATGGCAGCTACCTTCAAAAGGACTTGTGCATGCACTGCCACACTCAGTGCCCCCAATCCTGCAACAGGGCACTGCTGACTCACACCTCCTCCAGAGATTCCTAGACACTCATGATGGGCAAGTCTGAATGAGTCTCTTGTGAGGTCACTGCTCCTGCCTCTTGAGTCTTGCTGCACACAAGGTTTTGTTTGTGCCTTCAAAGAGTGTATTTCCCCAGTTCTGTGTAAGTTCTGGTTGCTCTATGGTGGGGTTAATGGTGACCTTCTCTAGGAGTGCTTATACCATAGCTAGGTCAGCTACACCCAGAGCCCCTGCCCATGCAGCAGGCGACTGCTTACCCATGCCTCCACAGGAGACACTCACTCAAAGGCTTGTCTGGCTCAGTCTCTGTGGGCTCTCTTGGTACACACAAGGCTCTATTTGGGACCTCCAAGCTTCTCTGGTGGGTATGGGGTTTGATTCTAAAAGTGATTTAGCCCTTCCTATCGTCTTTCTAAAGCTTCTCCTTTGCCCTTGGATGTAGGGTATCTCTTTTTGATGGGATCCACCATTCTTCTGTTGACATCTTCAACAATAAGTTGTAATTTTGGCGTTCTCGCAGAAGAAAACACATCCTTCTATTCCACCATCTTGGATAGTAAGACGGATAGGTGAGATAGTAAGAAGAACAAGGCTCAAGATGGATGAGATGTGTATAAGAGACAGCTTTAGGGTTGNTTGGCGTTCTCGCAGAAGAAAACACGTCCTTCTATTCCACCATCTTGGATAGTAAGACGGATAGGTGAGATAGTAAGAAGAACAAGGCTCAAGATGGATGAGTCATGAAGGAGAGTTCTGATAAAACATGGTCCACTGGAGAAGGCAATTGCAAACCACCTCAATATTCTTTCCCTGAGACCCCCATAAACAGCATGAAAAGGCAAAAAAAAAAAAAAAAAAAAGAGGGCACAGAATGATAAACTCCTCAGGTCAGCAGGTGCCCAATGTGCTTCTGGAGAACAGAAGAGAAACAACTTCAGAAAGAATGAAGATACAAAGCCAAAGCAAAAACAAAATGAAACACAGTTTTGGGTGTGACTGGTGATGGAAGTAAAGTCTGATGCTGTAAAGAACCATACTGCATAGGAACCTGGAATGTTAGGTCCATGGCAAGGTAAATTGGAAGTGCTCCAAAGGAGATGGTAAGAGTAAACATCGACATTTTAGGAATCATTGAACTCAAATGGACTGGGATGGGTGAAATAAACTCACATGACCATTATATTTATTACTGTGAACAAGAATCCCTTAGAAAAAATGGAGTATAACTCATAGTCAACAAGAGACTCTGAAATGCAACTTTTAGATATAATCTCAAAAACGACAGAAAGATCTCTGCCCATTTCCAAGGCAAACCATTCAATATCATGGTGGTTGTGGTGGCGGTTTAGTCACTAAGTTGTGTCTGACTCGGCAACCCCATGGACTGTAGCCCACCAGGCTCCTCTGTCCATGGGATTTTCCAGGCAAGAACACTGGAGTGGATTGTCATTTCCTTCTTCAAGGGATCTTTCTGACACAGGAATCAAACCAACTCTCGTGCATTGCAGGCAGTTTCTTTACCAACTGAGCTATGAGGGAAGCTGTCAGTATCACAATAATCCAACCGAACCAGTAATGCTGTCCGAACCAGTAATGCTGAAAAAACTGAAGTTGAATGGTTCTATAAAGATCTACAAGACTTTCTAGAACACCTGAAAAAGATGTCCTTTTCATTATAAGGGACTGCAATGGAAAAGTAGGGCATCAAGAGATACCTGGAGTAATAGGAAAATTTTGCCTTGTCGTACAAAATGAAGCAGGACAAAGGCTAATAGAGTTTTGTCAAGAGAATGCTTTGGTCATAGCAAACACCTTCTTCCAACAACACAAGGGAAGATTCTACATATGGACATTACCAGATGATCAATACCAAAATCAGATTGACTATATTCTTTTTAGCCAAAGATGGAGAAGCTCTTTACCCTCAGCAGAAACAAGATTGGGAGTTGATTGTGGCTCAGATCATGAATTCCTTAGAGCAAAATTCAGATTTAAATCAAAAAAGTAGGGAAAACCACTAGACCATTCAAGTATGACCTAAATCAAATCCCTTATGATTATACAGGGTAAGTGACAAACGTATTCAAGGGATTAGATCTGACAGAGTTCCTGAAAAATTATGGACAGAGATTCATGACACTGTACAGGAGGCAGCGACCAAGACAATCCCAAAGGAAAATAAATGCAAAAAGGCAAAATGATTTTCTGAGCAGGCATTACACATAGCTGAGAAAAGAAGAGAAGCTAAAGACAAAGGTGAAAAGGAAGAATATACCCATTTGAGTGCAGAGTTACAATAAATAGCAGGGAAAGATGAGAGCCTTCTTCCATGATTAATGCAAAGAAATAGAGGAAAACAATAAAATGGGAAAGACTAGAGATCTCTTCAAGAAAATTAGCGATACAAAGGGAATATTTCATGCTAAGATGGGCACAAAAAAAGGACAAATTATGGTCCTAATAGAAGCAGAAGATTTTAAGAAGAGGTGGCAAATATACACAGAAGAACTATACAAAAAAAATTTATGATGCAGATAACCATGGTGGTGTGATCACTCACCTGAAGCCAGACATCCTGGAATGCATTGTCAAGTGGGTCTTAGGAAGCATCACTATGAACAAAGCTAGTGGAGGTGATGGAATTCCAGTTGAGCTATTTCAAATCCTAAAAGATGATGCTGTTAAAGTGCTGAACTCAATATGCCAGCAAATTTTGAAAATTTGCTTACAAGATTGGAAAAGATCAGTTTTTGTTCTGACTCCAGAGAAAGGCAATGACAAAGAATTCTCAAACTACTGAACAATTGCACTCATCTCACACACTTGCAAAGTAATGCTCAAAATTCTAAAGCCAGGCTTCAAAAGGACGTGAACTGTGAACTGTCAGATGTTCAATCTGGATTTTAAAAAGGCAGAGGAACCAGAGATCAAATTGCCAACATCCACTGGATCATAGAAAAAGCAAGAGAGTTCCAGAAAAGCTCCTACTTCTGCTTTATTGACTATGCCAAAGCCTCTGACTGTGTAGATCACAACAAACTGTGGAAAATTCTTAAAGAGATGGGAATACCAGGCCACCTCACCTACTCCTGAGAAATCTGTATGCAAGTCAAGAAGCAACATTTAGAGCTTCACATGAAACAATGGTTCCAGATAGGGAAAGGAGTATTTCAAGGCTGTATATTGTCCCCCTGCTTATTTAACTTCTATGCAGAGTCAGTTCAGTTCAGGCACACAGTCATGTTCAACTCTTTGTGATCCCATGAATCGCAGCACGCCAGGCCTTGCTGTCCATCACGAACTCCCGGAGTTCACTCAGACTCATGCCCATCGAGTCAGTGATGCCATCCAGTCATCTCATCCTCTGTCGTCCCCTTCTTCTCCTGCCCCCAATCCCTCCCAGCATCAGAGTCTTTTCCAATGAGTCAACTCTTCGCATGAAGTGGCCAAAGTACTGGAGTTTCAGCTTTAGCATCATTCCTTCCAAAGANATAGAGGAAAACAATAAAATGGGAAAGACTAGAGATCTCTTCAAGAAAATTAGCGATACAAAGGGAATATTTCATGCTAAGATGGGCACAAAAAAAGGACAAATTATGGTCCTAATAGAAGCAGAAGATTTTAAGAAGAGGTGGCAAATATACACAGAAGAACTATACAAAAAAAATTTATGATGCAGATAACCATGGTGGTGTGATCACTCACCTGAAGCCAGACATCCTGGAATGCATTGTCAAGTGGGTCTTAGGAAGCATCACTATGAACAAAGCTAGTGGAGGTGATGGAATTCCAGTTGAGCTATTTCAAATCCTAAAAGATGATGCTGTTAAAGTGCTGAACTCAATATGCCAGCAAATTTTGAAAATTTGCTTACAAGATTGGAAAAGATCAGTTTTTGTTCTGACTCCAGAGAAAGGCAATGACAAAGAATTCTCAAACTACTGAACAATTGCACTCATCTCACACACTTGCAAAGTAATGCTCAAAATTCTAAAGCCAGGCTTCAAAAGGACGTGAACTGTGAACTGTCAGATGTTCAATCTGGATTTTAAAAAGGCAGAGGAACCAGAGATCAAATTGCCAACATCCACTGGATCATAGAAAAAGCAAGAGAGTTCCAGAAAAGCTCCTACTTCTGCTTTATTGACTATGCCAAAGCCTCTGACTGTGTAGATCACAACAAACTGTGGAAAATTCTTAAAGAGATGGGAATACCAGGCCACCTCACCTACTCCTGAGAAATCTGTATGCAAGTCAAGAAGCAACATTTAGAGCTTCACATGAAACAATGGTTCCAGATAGGGAAAGGAGTATTTCAAGGCTGTATATTGTCCCCCTGCTTATTTAACTTCTATGCAGAGTCAGTTCAGTTCAGGCACACAGTCATGTTCAACTCTTTGTGATCCCATGAATCGCAGCACGCCAGGCCTTGCTGTCCATCACGAACTCCCGGAGTTCACTCAGACTCATGCCCATCGAGTCAGTGATGCCATCCAGTCATCTCATCCTCTGTCGTCCCCTTCTTCTCCTGCCCCCAATCCCTCCCAGCATCAGAGTCTTTTCCAATGAGTCAACTCTTCGCATGAAGTGGCCAAAGTACTGGAGTTTCAGCTTTAGCATCATTCCTTCCAAAGAAATCCCAGGGCTGATCTCCTTCAGAATGGACTGGTTGGACCTCCTTGCAGTCTAAGGGACTCTCAAAAGTCTTCTCCAACACCACAGTTCAAAAGCATCAATTCTTCGGCACGCAGCCTTCTTCACAGTCCAACTCTTACATCCATACATGACCACAGGAAAAAATCATAGGCTTGACTAGACGGACCTTAGTCGGCAAAGTAATATCTCTGTTTTTGAATATACTATCTAGGTTGGTCATAACTTTTCTTCCAAGGAGCAAGCGTCTTTTAATTTCATGGCTGTAAATCATGTGAAATATTGGAATCAGTGAAGCACAAAGCACAAGCTGGAATTAAGATTGTCCAGAGAAATGTGAATAACCTCAGATTTGTAGCTTTAACCACCCTTACAGCAAAAAATGAATAAGAACTGAAAAGCCTCTTGATTAAAGTGAAAAAGAAGAGTGAAAAATTTGGCTTAAAACTCACATTCAGAAAACCAAGATCATGGTATCTGATCCCTCATTTCATGGCAAATACGTGGGGGAAAGTATGGAAACAGTAAGGAATTTTATTTTATTTTATTTTGGCTCCAAAATCACTCCAGATAGTGACTGCAGTCTTGATATTGAAAGATGCTTGCTCCTTGGAAGAAAATCTATGACCAACTTAGATAGCATATTAAAAAGCAGAGACATTACTTTGCCAACAAAGGTCTGTGTAGTCAAAGCTATGATCTTTCCTGTAGCCATGTATGGATATAAGAGTTGGACTATTAAGAAAGCTGAGCACCAGTGAGGAATTGATCCTTTTGAATTATGGAGAAGACTCTTGAGAGTCCCTTGGACTGCAAGGAGATCAAATCGGTCAACCCTAAAGGAAATTAGTCCTGAATATTCTTTGGAAGGACTGTTGCTGAAGTTGAAACTCCAATACTTTGGCCACTTGATGGTAAGGATTGACTCATTTGAAAAGACTGTGATACTGGGAAATAGTGAATGCAGGAAGAGAAGGGAATTACAGAGGATGAGATGGTTGGTTGGCATCACCGACTTGATAGATATGAATTTTTTAAGCTCCAGGAGTTGGTGATGGACAGGGAAGCCTGGCGTGCTGCATTCCATGGGGTCACAATGAGTCAGACACGACTGAGTGACTGAACTGATGGTTTCCTATTTGGGGGCACTTGTGCCTGTGTTCTAGTTGGCAGAGATGTATCTCATGTCTCTGAAGGGTAGCAGGGTCCAGTAATAGGTTTTGGGCTGTCAATTGTTTTACTACGACTTTGGACAGTCCTTTCAGTTTTAGTAGTGATAGACACATCTATTTCTGAAGCTGCAACAAAGACGCTCTCTCAGCACATCATCACTGCTGCCAGCCCCTTATTTGTCCCTGGATTTTTGCCCAAGTTTCCACCCCCAGGTCCTGCCCAGCACTTCAGGTTGAAATTTGCTAGGCACGGTCTTAAGCGGCACTTTTCTCTGCTCCCTGACTCTGCCCTCTGCTTCATGGAGATTTGTGTGTGCTTCTCTCTGCACTCTGAACCTGCCCTCTGCTCTGGAGGCTTATGTGTGCTTCTCTTGTCACCCTGGGCTGTCTCTCTGTGCCATGGAGGTTTATGTGCTCTTCTCTCAGCATCCTGGGCCCGCTGTCTGCCCTGCAAGGCTGTGATTGCTTCTCTCATCACCCTGGGTCCTCCCTCTGCGCCACGATGTTTGTGTGTGCTTCTCTCACCTACCCCAGCCTGCCATCTGGTCAGGACCAAGGTCCATGAGCTGCTTATGCATTAGAGAAGGAAATGGGAACCCACTTCAGTGTTCTTTCCTGGAGAATCCCAGGGACAGGGGAGCCTGGTGGGCTGCCATCTATGGGGTCACAGAGTTGGACACACCTGAAGCGACTTAGCAGCAGCAGCAGCATAGGAGTTGTTCCATATCTTGATGAGTTTTTGATGTATTTGTGGGGAGGCTGGCAGTCTCCCCAACTTACTCTTCTGCCATCTTCTTCCACTTGAATTCTTTTTATTTGTGTTCTCTTCAATTTATCTCATAAATATCTTGCAGTTTTAAATGCACAGGTTTACTGCATCCCGGGTTAAATTTATTATTAAGTATTTTATCAATTTTGATGCTATTATGACTAGGACTGCTTTATTTTTTCAGAATTTCTATTATTAATGTGTAGAAATGCTACTGAGTTTTGTATTTTGAATTTTTTAAGTATGTTGACTTATTATATCAATGCTAATTTTTTAAATTGGCATATAGTTTCTTTAAATTTCTGTGTCAATTTCTTCTCTATAGCAAACTCAGTCATCCATATATATAAATATAGTCCTTCTTTGGGGAGTTTCCTTCCCATTTAAGTCATAGAGTTCCATGCAGTATACAGTAGGTTCTCTTTATCTATTTTATACACAGTAGTATGTATATGTCAATCACAATCTCCCATTTCATCCCATCACCCTACTTCCTTGGTATCCATATTTGTTCTCTTCATTCATGTCTCTACTTCTGCTTTGCAAATAAGATCATTTTTCCATTTTATTTTCTAAAGTCCACATATATGTGTTAATAGATAATATTTGTTTTGCTTTTTCTGATTTACTTCACTCTGTGTGACAGTGTCTTGCTCTACATCTCTGCAAATTGCAGATTTTCTTTCCATGGATGAGTAATATTATACTGTGCATATACACTACATCTTCTTTAGTCAATCCTCTGTTGTTGGGCATTTAGGTTGCTTCCATGTCATGGATTTGTAAATAGTACTGCAATGAACATTAGGGTGCATGTATATGTTCAAATTATGGTTATCTCTGAGTATATGCCCAGGAGTGGGAATGCTGGATGATATGCTAGTTTTACTCCTATTTTTTAAAGGAAACTCCATACTGTTTTCAGTAGTGGTTATATCAGTTTACCTTTCCAACAACAGTGTGAGAGGGTTACCTTTACTCCACACTCTCTCCAGCATTTATTGTTTGTAGATTTTTGATATGTCTCTTCAATAAGTGGTGCTGGATAAACTGGACAACTACATGTAAAAGAATAAAATTAGAACAGGCTCCAACATCATATACAAAAATAAACTGAAAATGGATTGAAGACCTTAATCTAAGGCAAAATACTGTAAGACTCTTACAGAAAAACATAGGCAGAACAGTTTTTTACATAAGTTGAAACAAGATCCTCTATGGCCAACCTCCTAGAGTAATGAAAATAAAAACAAAAATAACAAATGAGGCCTAATAAAAGCTTCAGTAACAGCAAAAGTAGCCATAAATAAGATGAAAAGACAACACTCAGTATTGGGGGAAAAAAATTGTAGATGAAGCAACTGACAAAGGATTAACTGCCAAAACATACAAACAGCTCATGCAGCTTACTATCAAAAAGCTAACAAACAACCCAATCAAGAAATGGACAAAAAACATAAATAGACATTTATACACAGAAAACATGCAGATGGCCAGCAAACACAAAAGATGTTCAACACCACTACAAGAAATGCAAATCAAACTAAGAGAAATGCAAATCAACTCAAAACTGCAATGAGCTATCCCCTTACACTGGTCTGTATGTTGATTTTTGTATCTTGAAACGTTACTGAATTCAGTAGTTGTAACTGCTCTTTGATGGTGTCTTTACAATTTATTTATAATGCATAAATGGCATATGCAGAGAGAGTATCTTTTTTTCCTTTATGACTTCTTGCTTTTTTATTTCTTTTTCTTGCCTGATAGATGTGACTAAGATTTGCCAAAACTATGTTGAAAAGGTGTGCTAAGACTCGAAATCATTTTCTTGTTCCTGACCTTAGAGGAAAATCTTTCAATCATTCATTATTATGATATTAGTTTTGGTCTTGTCATATATGGCCTTAGTTATGTTGAGATATGTTTCTTTTATCAACAATTTGTTTTAGAGTTTGGTCATAAAATAATAGTGCTTTTTTTTTTTTCCAAAATTTTTTTCTATGTCTATTGAGATAATCATGTAATTCTTATCTTTCACTTTGATAATGTATATCACAATTATTGATTTGCCTATGTTAAACTATCTTTGCACCTCAAGGATAAATCCCATTTGATCATGGTGTATGATAATGTAAATGTGATACTGAACTTAGTTTACTTATATTTTTGTTGATAATTTTGCATATATTTATTCCTTAGTAATATTAATCTACAGTTTTCTCTTCTTGTAAAGTCCTTGTTTAGCTTTAGTTTTGGTGTGATGCTGGTCTCTTAAAATGAGTTTGAATATGTTCTCTCCTTTTTCATATTTTAGGACAGTTTGAGAAGGATTAACTCTTTTGCAAGTGTTTGGTAGAATTCATCAATGAAATCCTCTGTTCCTGGACTTTTGCTTTGTTGGTAGGTTTTCAATTATGCATAGAATTTGTTCATCTGTTATTAATTTGTTCAAATTTTCTAATTCTTCCTGATTCAATCTTGGTTGGTTGTATATTTATAAGAATTTATCCATTTCTATGTTCATCTATTTTATTGATCTGCAATTGTGCCTAATAATTTCTTATGATTATTTTTATTTCTGTTTTATGGGTTATAGTGGTTCCTCTTTTGGTTTTGATTTTGTTTTTATGAGTCTTCTTTTTGTCTCCTGGTTGTTCTAGCTAAGTGTTTGTCAACTGCATGTATCTTTTCCAAAACCAACTTCTGGTTTTGCTGATCTCTATTTTTTTTTCCTCTCTTCTCTATTTTGTGTATTTCTTCTCTGATCTTTCTATCTTCTTCCCTCTGAAAACTTTAGGCTTAACATGTTCTTCTCTAGTTCTGTGAGATATAAAATTATTGTTTATCTGTAATACTTCTTCTTTATTAATGTAGGCATTTATTATTAGACTCATCCCTCTTAGGAAAGCTTTTCTGCTTCCCAGAAGATTTTGTATGTTACTTTCTTTTTTTTTTCAAGGTATTTCTTTAGTTTCTTTTTGTTTTTTATTTAATCTATTCAGGATTTTTAATTTCCATGTACTTGTGTGTTTTTTTTCTTTCTTCTTGTTATTGATTTATTGTTTCTTAACCTTATGCTAAGAAAAGATACTTGGCATAATTTCTATCATTTTAAATCTGTTGAGGCTTGTTTTGTGACCTGTCATATTATCTATCTTAGAAAATATTCCATACGTGCCATAGCACAGGGCATCTGTCATCACACATCCCTGAAGGATGAGATTGGATACTTCTCAGGAGTAATGATGAACTGAAGAAAGGGCTCCATGGATGGTACAACACATTGGTTAAAGATTCAAACCAGGTAGAATTTCCAGCCAAACTCCCTGATCAGACAAGGCCCCTGGTTGGGCTCTATGAATGGGCAGAACTACTGTCCAAAATCTGCTCACTCACCACCATAAGCAGCAGTGTGGTCTGCCAGTATCTGAGTACTAGTTTCTGTAAGCCAGGCCACCGTATCATCTGTATATAATCCCCAGTGCTTAATTTCTGCAGATTCCCCAGTGATCTCCATGAGATAAGACCTAAATGAGCCATCTGATTAATCCCCCAATACTGGTGAAACTGGATATCCAGTTTGGGTTCTCTTTTTCCCATTGAGGAAACTGTAGGCTGAGGGAAACTTCTCATTGGAACACTGCACTGGACTAGGAGAAGGGCAATACAGTTAAAACTTAGCTATTTCTCTTATTCTTCTAATACATCCTTCTTGATCTTTCTTGTTCATAGAGAAGCTTCAACTTTGCCTTCAGATTTTGGATTTTTCTTAGTGGTGACTAGTTTAAGAATAGCTTTGAATTTTTTTTGGTGAGGAAGACTGGAATTAGTATAAACTTATGTCACCATATTGATATCATTCTCCTAATCTAGTCTTGTAAACTGATTGTAGTACAATTTGTTCATTTACCTATTATTTCCAAATTTGTTTATTTCCTTTTTAAAATTTATTTATTTTAATTGGAAGCTAATTACTTTACAATATTGTAGTGGTTTTGTCACGTGTTGACACGAATCAGCTATGCATGTACATGTGTTCCCTATCCTGAACTCCCCTCCCACCTCCCTCCCCATCCCATCCCTCTGGGTCATCCCAGTGCATCAGCCCTGAGCACCCTGTCTCATGCATTGAACCTGGACTGGAGATCTGTTTCACATATGATAATATACATGTTTCAATGCTATTCTCTCAAATCATCCCACCTTCACCTACTCCCACAGAGACCAAAAGATTCTTCTATACATCTGTGTCTCTTTTGCTGTCTTGCATATAGGGTTATCATTATCCTCTTTCTAAATTCCATATATATATCTGTAAGTATACTGTATTGATGTTTTTCTTTCTGGTTTACTTCACTCTGTATAATAGGCTCCAGTTTCATCCACCTCATTAGAACTGATTCACATTTATTCTTTTTAATGGCTGAGTAATATTCCATTGTGTATATGTACCACACTTTTTTATCCATTTGTCTGCTGATGGACATCTAGGTTGCTTCCATGTCCTGGCTATTATATAAGAAAGCTTTGTTATCAAGAATCATGATATTATAAATACCCTTGTATATCTCCTCTGGTGCACATGTGCAAGATTTTCTCTAAGGTAAAAATTTTGAAGTGAAATTTCTGAAATGTGGTTCATCAATTTAATATAATAGCACTGGATTGTTTTCTAAAGTGGTTATACCAATTTACACTTCAAACAGCTATGGATAAGCTTCCCCTAGATACACATTTTCCCTAACTCTTGATATTCTCCAGCATTTTAATTTTTGGCAATATATAGTGAAAGTGACATAATTTTATTGATTTTTGTTAATGAATAGTAGTTTTGAGCATCTCTTTATATTTGCATTCCACAAACATGCTTTTTCTTTTGAGTAATGGCTGTTGTCAATTGCATTATTACTTATCTTTTAATATTAATTTATAGAAGTGCTTTATTTTTTTATTATATGTATTTCAAAAATTGACTTCAAGTTTATAGTTTGACTTTTCTTTTTTCTCGTGGTATTTGTTGATGAGTTCAGTTCAGTTCAGTCGCTCAGTAATGTCTGACTCTTTGCAACCCCATGAATCGCAGCACGCCAGACCTCCCTGTCCATCACCAACCCCCAGAGTTCACTCAGACTCGTGTCCATTGAATCACTGATGCCATCCAGCCATCTCATCCTCTGTCGTCCCCTTCTCCTCCTGCCCCCAATCCCTCCCAGCATCAAAATCTTTTCCAATGAGTCAATTCTTCTCATGAGGTGGCCAAAGTACTGGAGTTTCAGTTTTAGCATCATTCCTTCCAAAGAAATCCCAGGGTTGATCTCCTTCAGAATGAACTGGTTGGATCTTCTTGCAGTCCAAGTGACTCTCAAGAGTCTTCTCCAACACCACAGTTCAAAAGCATCAATTCTTCAGTGCTCAACCTTCTTCACAGTCCAACTCTCACATCCATACATGATTACTGGAAAAACCATAGCCTTGACTAGATGAGCAGAACTTTAAAATTTTAATGTAGCCAAATTAATGAATCTTTTAAGTTAGCATTCTATGTTTTTTTAAAATAATATATTCTATTACAGAAATAATTTTAAAAAGAGATTTAAAATAATCTCTTCCACTACATTATGGTCAATATATTCTTCTACAGTATCTCTAAAGATTTAAATTTTCCTTATAGAATTTGGACATATTTTCTACCAGGGGTTAATATTTTAATTATGTAAATACTGATTCATTTTTTTCTATAGATAAGAGAACTTTCATCAATGTATTGTAAACCTCATCCTTTTCCAATTGATCTGTAATATCACTTGCATTGTCTATTCAAACACAGTTATGTCTGGTTTTGTATTGTGAAGTCTTATCAACATGTTAATTTTTCTGTCACTAACATCAATACCCACTATCTTATTCACTTAGCTATGTAGTGAAATTTGATACCTAGTAAGGAAAGTTTCTTTCTTCTTTCCCACTGATTTTTACATTTTCAAATTAGTGGTAAATTCCGATTTTTATTTTTAAAAACGTGATTTTGATTGGAATTTCAATTATACTACATAACTACATAGTAAAATCAAGAACTTTAATAATTTCAATGTAGGACTATGGTGTCTTTCTTCATTTATTTGACCTTATTGATAACTTTTAGTAATTGTCAGTGTATTTTTTAGAATTTAATCCTATGTGCTTTATTGTTTTGGTAACATGATAATTGATACAATTAGAGATCAACTATATATATGTTTATTTTGTTCTATATCTGAGTCATGTCTGACTCTTTGCAATCCCATGGACTATGGCAAGCTAAGCTTCCCTGTCTTTCATTATCTTCTGGAATTTGCTCAAATTCCTGTCTATTGAGTTAAGGATGCTACATAATCATCTCATCCTCATCCTGCCACCTCCTTCTCTCTTTTTGCCTTTAATCTCTCTCTTCAAATTTTTATTTTTACTTTCAGTTTATTGAGATTTAATTTTTATCTTGTTTCTTCTTTTTTTTCTTTTTTTTTATTTGTTAGCATATTTTAAAATCATGAGTGGATGTTAAATTTTACCTAATTTTAATTTTCATCTATTGGAATCAGGGCTTCCCAGGTGGTGCTTGCAGTAAAGAAACTACCTATCAATTCAGAAGACATAAGAAATGTGTGTTCAATCCCTGGGTTGAGAAGATCTTCTGCAGGAGGGCATGGCAACCCAGTCTGGTATTTTTGTCCGGAGAATTCCATGGGCAGAGGATCCTGGGGAACTAAAGTACATAGGATCACAAGAGTTGGACATAGCTGAAGTGACTTACCATGCATACATTGGGATAATATTACACTTCATTTGTCTTTGACCCATTTATGTTTTAATGTTATTCAAATATAATATTAATCACATTTATAATTTTTTTCTAGTGTTTTGTTATCTGTGTTCCTGAAATAAATGCAATTTGGCTATTGTCTTTGTAGCCATTGCCAGTCAGCTGTGGTAGTCATTAGTGCTAATTGTTGGTAGTTGTGTTTTCCCTCCTTCCTGCCCAGATCTAGATATACCAAAAGCACTGTGAATGCAGAGCATGTATGCCATTTATGAGCTGTAATATTTAATTGAAAGTTTGGATTGTTCAGAGTTATCTACCTTCTAAGTTCATGTTGACATGAAGCTAGTGAGCTCCTGGTTCACTTAGTGATTCCTTAAGCGAAGTCTTTTGACAACAGACAGTGTCTATATATATATTAAACATTTGTAATTTACAAAGTTCTTGTACCACAGCATTACTTGGCCTATTCTGACTGATACAATGAGTTGGTATTTATCAATATTCATAAATAAGACTGACCGATAATTTTCATTCTCAACCTGTCCTTTTCTAGTTTCAGGCAAGTTTATACTGATGTCAAAGAATACTAATATCAAAAAATATTTTTTTTCCTCCAAGTCTCTGGATGAATTTGATATGATTGGAAAAAAATTTTAAGTTTCCTAGAATTTATGCACAAAATTGATTTTTTTTTAATTTGTGGAAAGATTTTAACAAACATGTGTGTTGAAGTCTCTTTCTACTTTTCATAAATTATCTTAAGATTAAAATGCTAGTATCCCACATATAGCTTCATAAAATGCTAGTATTCCACATATGGCTTCATATGTGTCACTCAGTTATGTCCAATCCTTTGTGACCCCATGGACTATATAGCCCACCAGGCTCCTCTGTCCATGGAATTCTCCAGGCAAGAATACTGGAGTGGGTTGCCATTTCCATTTCCATGGGGTGTTCCTGACCCAGGGATTGAACATGAGTCTCCTTCATTGCAGGGAAACTCTTTACTGACTGAACCACAGGAAAGACTCACAGGTGGCTCAGTGGTAAAGAATTCACATGCCAAGCAAGAGACAAAGGTTCAGTCCCTGGATTGGTAAGATATCCTGGAAAAGGAGACAGAAAACCACTCCAGTAGTATTGCCTAGGAAATCCCATGGACAGAGGAGCCTGGAAGGCTACAGTCTACAGGATTGCAAAGAGGTGGGCATGACTTGGCAACTAAAAGCAACAACATCTCACATATAGAAGAGAAATAGAGAAATGATTTGAGACTAGAGTTTAAAAGAACATAGAATTTATGTATGCTGAGAAGTGATAGTGTTCTTTGGGATGCACAGTGAGATGGAGGGTCTTCCCTTTTCTTCTATGACTTTACCTAAGGAAAATTCATGACCTTACACAACATAGTTGGTATCTATGAAATCTAACACTTCAGCTCAGAGTCTTGTGAAAGATTTCTATCCCTAAGCAAAGAATAAGAATGCCAACACAGGGCCTGGAATGAGCAGTCAGTCTGATCCCACTGTGTATTCATTCCAGTGGCAATCAACGTGTACCCATGCTTCAGGATCAAGGGTATTTCCTGAGATAAATTCTGATGCTCTATAGGACTCTAGAAACTTGGCAATATTTATAAAAATTGTTAACTATGATAGAAATACAATTGCCCACAGTTTGGTTGGGTATTAGAAATTAAAATTTATTTAAATAAATATGATTATATGTATCACTTTTTAATCACTGCCGCTAAATTCAGGTTTTTGTTTTAATAGGAATGATAGTCAAACTTCTGGAGAACTGCTTCTCAACTTTGTACTTGAATATTTACATAAATCAAATTTTAGAAGAAAAGAACACACACCTGACTTCATGTTACCTGAGAGGTTTGTAGCACATTTTGATATCAGTATGGAATATGAATTCCAAGATGCAAAAATGTCATGAATATCCAGGCATAGATGGGCAAAGCCCTTCAGAAGAAATCCCTGGCCATTTCCACAATATACACACTAAGGTGAAACACCAACTCATAGAGGGGGAAACCTGGTTCCCCAGAGCATATAAGGAGGAGAAATGAGGATGTCTGAAAGTACATAAGCATTAGATCCCTTTAAAGGAAACTTTGATCAAATGAAAGCAGGAGATGTGATGAATCTGCAAATAAATACTTTCTCAGATAACTACCCCCTAGACGGATTACTTGGAGATACAGATTTCATACCTCTTAAAAGGTAAGAAATCAGCCTCTTAGAAGATGTCCAGCCAGACTGAAAAATCTTGTGTGCTTCTTATGAAACAGAGGCAAGCTCAGTAATAAACTCTATATTTGCTCTTCCTCCTTACCTTGTTTCACTTACCTCTTTCTTCATGTGCACTTCCTGTGATTTCCCTCTACCACTTAATTTGTTAGCTCATAAATTCTTTCCAAGACCTTGCTACTAGGCAAATTTGGAATAGACATCTTTCAACATTATAGTTGCTTTTGTATAAATAAAAATGGATAAGTATACATAAAACATAGGAGAAAGTGTGAACGTGTGGGTATAGCCCTTTATTTCCAGATAGTGTTTAAGAAAAAGCAATAATGTTTACTGAACTAATTTTTAATAGTTGCCTTCTAGAAATTATGTAAAATAAATCTGTAAAAGATGGTATGTATTAAAACACTGTCTATTTAGTTTAACTTGTTTGTTGAAAAGTGAATTGTTATGATAAAGGCAAAGATATTTTTCTCTATTTTAACACATTATGAAACCTGGTATAAGTCACTGATAATGTCTGGAAAGCTCAGTTCAGTCACTCAGTTGTGTTCGACTCTTTCAACCCCAGGGACTGCAGCACACCAGTTCCATCACCAACTCCTGGAGTTTACCTAAACTCATGTCCATTGAGTGTGTGATGCCATCCAGCCATCTCATCCACTGTCATCCACTTCTCCTCTGGCCTTCAATCTTTCCGTGCATCAGGGTCTTTTCAAATGAGTCAGTTCTTCACATCAGGTGGCCAAATATTGGAGATTCAGCTTCAATATCAATCCTTCCAAAGAATATTCAGGACTGATTTCCTTTAAGATGGACTGGTTGGATCTCCTTGCAGTCCAAGGGACTCTCAAGAGTCTTCTCTAACACCACAGTTCAAGAGCATCAATTATTCAATGCTCAGCTTTCTTTAGAGTCCAAATCTCACATTCATACATGGCTACTGGAAAAAAACCATAGCTTTGACTAGACATAACTTTTTGGCAAAGTAATGTATCTGCTTTTTAATATGCTGTCTAGGTTGGTCAAAAATTTTCTTTCAAGGAGTAGGCATGGCTTAATTTCATGGCTGCAGTCACCATCTGCAGTGATTTTGGAGACCCCAAAAGTAAAGTCTGTCACTGTTTCCACTGTTTCCCCATCTATTTGCCATGAAGTGATGGAACCAGATGCCATGATCTTCATCTTCTGAATGTTGAGTTTTAAGCCAGATTTTTCACTCTCCTCTTTCACTTTCATGAAGAGGCTCTTTAGTTCTTCTTTGCTTTCTGTCATAAGGATGGTGTCATTTGCATATGTAAGGTTCTTGATATTTCTCCTGGCAGTCTTGATTCCAGCTTGTGCTTCATCCAGCCCAGCATATCTCATGATATATTCTGCATATAAGTTAAATAAGCAGGGTGACAATATACAGCCTTGACATACTGCTTTCTCTATTTGGAAACAGTCTGTTGTTCCATGTCCAATTCTAACTGTTACTCCTGACCTGCATATAGATTTCTCAGGAGGCAGATCAGGCGGTCTGGTACTCCTTTCTTTTGAAGATTTTCCATAGTTTGTTGTGATCCACACAGTGAAAGTCTTTGACATAGTCAATAAAGCAGAAATAGATATTTTTCTGAAACTCTTGCTTTTTTCTGTAGTCCAACAGATGTTGGCAATTTGATCTCTCATTCCTCTGCCTTTTCTGAAAACAGCTTGATCATCTGGAAGTTCATGGTTCATGTACTGTTGAAGACTAACTTGGAGAATTTTTCTTAGTGACCCCATGGACTGGAGCCTACCAGGCTCCTCTGTTCATGGGATTTTCCAGGCAAGAGTACTGGAGTGGGGTGCCATTGCCTTCTCCTACTAGCTTGTGGAGATCCAACCAGTCCATTCTGAAGGAGATCAGACCTGAGATTTCTCTGGAAGGAATGATGCTAAAGCTGAAACTCCAGTACTTTGGCTAACTCACGCGAAGAGTTGACTCATTGGAAAAGACTCTGATGCTGGGAGGGATTAGGGGCAGAAGGAGAAGGGGATGACAAAGAATGAGATGGCTGGATGACATCACTGACTTGATGGACGTGAATCTGAGTGAACGCCAGGAGTTGGTGATGGACAGGGAGGCCTGGCATGCTGTGATTCATGGGGTCGCAAAGAGTCAGACACGACTGAGCGATTGAACTGAACTAGCTTGTGAGGTGAGTGCAATTGTGTGGTAGTCTGAGCATTCTTTGTCATCGCCTTTCTTTGGGATTGGAAAGAAAACTAACCTTTTCCTGTTCTGTGGCCACTGGTGAGTTTTCCAAATTTTCTGTAGGGGAATATCCTATCATAAAACAGAACATTGAAGACTGAGGGCTTATTCTAGCAGTTGCAATGTAAATGATGAAAATAGGATACTTTTAAATAATTCAATTGTCCTAAATATCATCAATTTTATTCATTTATTTTTCACTAGCTCTAAAGAGTCTTTAAAAAAATATTTTCCTTTAAACTCATTTTAAAACCCAATGCAGTTATGTTGATAGATATTGTTGATATAGAAAAAAATGGGTCAATATTCCTACTGTGACTCTAGCTTCTGAATATACACACATATATCTTATTTTTAAATTAAAGAGCATAATTATGTGCCAAAGCATTTTATATTAAGGCTAGGAAACTATAAATTTATCACAAAAGTTTAGTAATATCTTCAAATATGGAATAAAAAGAATAAACATGTTTTAATTTGGTCCTATATTTTTGCATATTTATTTTATATTATAGTTGATTTACAATGTGGATTAGTTTCAGGTTCATAGCAGAGTAATTCAGTTATGTGTGTATATTCTTTTTCAGATTCTTGGCATGTATGTTATTATAGAGTATTGAGTAAAGTTCTCCATGTTATACAGAAGGTCTTGTAGATTTTTTTTTTTTTTCTATATAGTACTGTGTATATGTTAATCTCAACCTCCTAATATGTCCTTCCCCCCACCTCTCCCATTTGGTAAACATTAGTTTGTTTTCTAAGTCTGTGAGTCTGTCTGTTTTGTAAATAAGTTCATTTTATCATTTACAAAGATTCCCACACAAATGATATCATCTGATATTTGTCCTTGTCTCACTTACTTCACTTAGTATGAAAATCACTAGGCTTATCCATGTTGCTGCACATATCATTATTTCACTCATTTTGTGTCTGAGTAATATCCCATTATATATATTATCACATCTTTATCTATTCATCTGTCAGTGAACATTTAAGTTGCTTCCTCGTTTTGTGTATCGGTTGCTCAGTTGTGTCTGACTCTTTGCAACCCTATAGACTGTAGCCCACCAGGCTGTTCTGTCCATGGGGATTCTCTAGACAAGAATACTGCAGTGGGTTCCCAAGCCCTCCTCCAGGGATTCTTCCTGACCCAGGGATCAAATCTACATCTCTTAGGTCTACTGCACTGGCAGGCAGGTTCTTTGCTGCTAATGCCACCTAGGAAGCCCACCTTGTTTTGGCTACTGTAAATAAATAGTGCTGCAATGAGCACTGGGGTGCATGTCTCTTTTCAAATTATGGTTTTCTCAGGATATGTGCCCTAGAGTTTGGTTGATGAATCATATGATAGCTGTATTTTTAGTTTTGTAAGGAATCTCTAAACTGTTTTCCATAGTGGCTGTACCAATTTACTTTCCCACAAATATTGTAAGAAGGTTCCCATTTACCCACATCCTCTCGAGCATTTATTGCCTTTAAACTTTGATGATGTCGTTTCTTACTGCTGTGAGGTGATAGCTCTTTGCAGTTTTGATGTGCATTTCTCTAATATTTAGAAACATTGAACATCTTATTATCTGCTTGTTTTGACATTTGTATATCTCCTTTGGAAAATCGTCTAGATATACTCATTATTTTGATTGCACTGTTTGTCTTTCTCTTGATATAGAGCTGAATGAGCTGTTCGCATATTTTCGAGATTAACCCCTTATTGGTCATATTACTTGAAAATATCTTCTCCTATTCTCTGGTTTGTCTTTTTGCTTTTTTATGATTCATTTTTCTATGCAAATGTTTTTAAATTTAATTTGGTCCTATTTATTTATTTATATTAATATTTTCATTACTCCAGGAGATAGATCCAAAAAGATATTGTGACCATTTCTGTCAGAGTGTTCTGCCTATAATTTCCTCTAAGAGATTTATACTGTCCAGTCTTACATTTAGATTTATAATTCATTTTGAGATATTTTTGTGTGTGTCTGATATGAGAGAGTGTTCTGATTTCTTTTTCTGTTTTTTTTTTTTTTTTACACCTTGTTGCCCAGTTTTTGCAGTACCACTTTCTCTATTGTATATTCTTATCTCTTTTTTCGTAGATTAATTGGCCATAAGTATGTGTGTGTGTTTTTTCTGGGTTTTCTCTCCTGTTTTATTGATTTATGTCTGTCTTTGTGCCAGTATTATTTTGTTTTGATTACTGTAGATTTATAGTATAGTCTGAAATCAGAGAGGTAATTCTTCCAATTTCATTTTTCTTTCTCAGGACTGCTTTGACTATTTGGAGTCGTTTGTTTTTCCATACAAAATTTTAAGACTGTTTTATTTATTTATTTTTTTTTTTAATTTTTATTTTTACTTTATTTTGCCTTACAGTACTGTATTGGTTTTGCCATACATTGACATGAATCCGCCATGGGTGTGCATGAGTTCCCAATCCTGAACCCCCCTCTCACCTCCCACCCCATATCATCTCTCTGGATCACCCCGTGCACCAGCCCCAAGCATCCTGTATCGAACACAGACTGGTGATTCATTTCTTACATGATAGTATACATGTTTCAGTGCTATTCTCCCAAATCATCCCACCTTCTTCCTCTCCCACAGAGTCCAAAAGTCTGTTCTGTACATCTGTGTCTCTTTTGCTATCTCACATACAGGGTTATCATTACCATGTTTCTAAGTTCCATATATATGTGTTAGTATACCGTATTGGTGTTTTTCTTTCTGGCTTATTTCACTCTGTATAATAGGCTCCAGTTTCATCCATCTCATTAGAACTGATTCAAATGTATTCTTTTTAATGGCTGAGTAATACTCCATTGTGTCTATGTATCACAGCTTTCTTATCCATTCATCTGCTGATGGACATCTAGGTTGTTTCCATGTCCTGGCTATTATAAACAGTGCTGTGATGAACATTGGGGTACACATGTCTCTTTCAATACTGGTTTCCTTGGTGTGTATGCCCAATGGTGGGATTGCTGGGTCATAGCAAGGTGAAAAAACAGCCTTCAGAACTGGAGAAAATAATAACAAATGAAACAACTGACAAACTAATCTCAAAAATATACAAGCAACTTATGCAGCTCAATTCCAGAAAAATAACCCAGTCAAAAAATGGGCCAAAGAACTAAATATACATTTCTCCAAAGAAGACATACAGATGGCTAACAACACATGAAAAGATGCTCAACATCACTCATTATTAGAGAAATGCAAATCAAAACCACAATGAGGTACTATCTCACACCAGTCAGAATGGCTCTGATCCAAAAGTCTACAAGCAATAAATGCTGGAGAGGGTGTGGAGAAAAGGGAAACCTCTTATATTGTTGGTGGGAATGTAAACTAGTACAGCCACTATGGAGAACAGTGTGGAGATTCCTTAAAAAATTGCAAAAAGACTTTGTTTTAGATCTGCAAAAAATGCCTTTGATAATTTGATAGATATTGCATTGATTCTGTAGATTTCCTTGGGTGGTACAATAATTTTGCCAATATTGACTCTTCCAATCCAAAAACATGGTATGTTTTTCATCTGTTGATACCATCTTTGATTTCTTTCATCAGCTTTTTACAGGTTTCAGAGTACAGGTTTTTAACCTCCTTAGATCTTAGGTATTTTATTCCTTTTGATGTAATGGAAAATAGGATATTTTCCTTAAATTATCTTTCTGATAAAGTGTATTTTTCATTTCAGTGTATATTGTTTAACTCTTGTATGTTTGTTCTTTATATCTTCTTGCTCTTTGTTAAACACTTTTTATATCTTCTTGGTCTGTGCCTCAGTTCTTTTTCTAAAATCTCATTTCATCTTTACTGTCATTACTCTGAAATCTTTCTCTCATTGATTTCATGTCTCCACTTGGCTGTTCTTCTGAGGTTTTATCTTATGCCTTCATCTGGAACATATACTTCGGCCATCTAATTTTGTCTGACTCTGTGTTTCCCAAACACAGGATTGTAGTTCCTCTTGCTTCTAGTGATTTTGCACCTTAGTGGGTGAGTATAGTCTAAGGAACTTGTGTAGGCTTCTTGGTGGGAGGAACTATGCCTGCCCACTGGTGGTTGGAGATGGGTCTTGTACCTCTGGTGGGCAAGGTTGTATAAATGTGTATGTTTTGAAGTAGCGGAGGGCTCAGCCAGACTTTAAGCAGTCTGTCTGCTGATGGTGGGGCTGCTTTACAACCCTGTTTGTTGTTTTGCCTGAGGCATACCAGCACTGGAACCTTCTGTTCCAGCACTAGAACTGTTCCAGCACTTCAAACTGTTGGGTGGGGCCAGGTTTAATATCAAAATGGTAGCCTCCAGGAGAACTCATGCCAATGAGTACTCCCTGGTGCCTATGTTCTAGTATTATTTTCCCCCTAGTGAGTTATAGCCTCTTCCCACCTTCCCAGGAGACCCTTTAAGGCAAGAAGGTAGGTTTGACCCATGCTCCTATGCAATCACTGTTTTTCCCCTGGGTCCTGATGTACATAAAGGCTCCCTCCAAGAGTGAAGTTTCTGTTTCCTCCAGGACTATGGATTTCTTGTGATGAAGCCCCATTAGTTTTCAAAACCAAATGCTCTCAGGGCTCCTCATGATGTCAGAACCTGATGTGGGGCTCAGAACTCTCACCTCTATGACATAATTATTTTCCAGTTGGTGGCTCACCCACCAGAGGATATGGGGTTTGATTGTATTTTGAATGTGCCCCTGCTANTTGTGATGAAGCCCCATTAGTTTTCAAAACCAAATGCTCTCAGGGCTCCTCATGATGTCAGAACCTGATGTGGGGCTCAGAACTCTCACCTCTATGACATAATTATTTTCCAGTTGGTGGCTCACCCACCAGAGGATATGGGGTTTGATTGTATTTTGAATGTGCCCCTGCTACAGTGTTATTTTGGCTTCTTCTTTGTCCTTGGAGGTAAATATATAAGTTCCAGTCTTTTTTTTTTTTTTCTTTTTAATTCAGGCAATTTAGTTGTGATTTGGATGTATTCATGAAAGGATATGAGCTCAAGTCCTTCTATTCTGCTATCTTGTGTCCTGCTCCAATATGGTCCTATACTTTTAAATTTAATCTTCTTAAGAGCAATATACAAGAAAGAAACAGCCATGCATTATAATAGTTTTATTTCAAAAGTCATTATTTCTAAGGAACATGTGTTCTTTAACTTTTGTTTAGAGATAATGTTTCTGCTGCTAACAGAAGATTTCAATAGTATTTGAGTTGCATGAAAAAAAAATGTGAGTACAGAAGAGATATTATTTTGCTAATTTCATTTAAACTTTTCAGAAAAGCTTTGCATATCATCCTGTTTCCTCTAAGTACAATAAACTTCCAATAAATTTTATAACCACAGTTGTCATTCATCATATTCAATATAATGTTTCTTGGGATGTAAATATCTTTACAGCATTCAAAGGAACTTTACAGCATTCAATGAAATCCTCATTGACAAATTACAGGAGTAAATCACATTTCATTTTCTTTGAACTTGAGAGCTTGCAGTTTAGTTTCATGCATGTTACATCATTGGATAAGAAATTTTCTTTTAGGAAATCAAGATTTTCCTCTCTTTCTCTTTCACCCATTCTCTTCTTTCCTCTCCCTGAAACAAATTTTTATATGTAAAGACTGTGCCTCAGAATCTTACAAAGTGGTAAAGGAGGAACCAGGATACATAAGGAGTTCTTTTTTTTTTTAAGTCTGGAATTACAAAGTTCATTTTTTCAATATGCGTCTATCTAGGATCAGTGTCATGTTTGTTTGTTTGTTTGTTTAAGCCTTAATCTTTTTAAGGTACACATTCAGACATGGCTGCAGTGGCTGATGGCTTGATGTCTACAATATCTCTTATTTACTAATATGATAGGCAACATCTTTCCTTCACAGAATGAATAAGAATATGATACTGCTTAATAGAAAGTTGTTGATCTCTTTTTATTGAAATCCATTAGCTTATGGAGTTAATTCTTTCTTAAAGTATCTGTAAGTTAGAAAAAGGATGATGATTTCGTTTACGGAGAGAAACACATAATTCTGTTTCCAGAAAATGCTCTACAAAATTAATGCATTTATCTAAAATGGCAACCAGCACTCTATGATATTCTATTGACTTTCACAGGGTTTGTTATATATGAGAATTTCTTTTCTCCTACTGAACTTCTCAGTTTCTTACTACTCTAGATCTTCTGTGACAGAAACCTATCTGAGTTCATATATGAGCTTGATACATACAAATTACCATGACTAAGTCAACCTTGTCAGCAAGTTAGTCTAAAAAGCAAGCAAACAAAAACTTTTTGCTTATATTAATCTCTTGTTCAAAAACAGTTCATGGTTTCTTATGGAGAAATCTTTCCTAAAAATCCAACTACACTCTTGGTGTCCAAGATCCCCTACAATTAATCTCCAACTAATTTTCCAAGTCTTACCCCATCAAACTTCATTAAACCCTCTGGTCATCCTTATTTCTCAAAAAAATATACATATCTGATCATAATTTGGGGACATTGTTATAGATAGTAAACTAAAATTTTATAATCTTTTTCATAGTGTACCTTTTTATTTAAAATTACATTTACTGTTACTTCTAGTCTTAAGTCAATGTAAGCCAAAAATATTCAAAATAAAAGTCATCCTCATGGATTTGCTCAGTTTTATAAATAACTGTTAAGTAAATAATTTAAGTCATAAAACAAAATGTTATAAAGCCAGTAGAAAATGAAATGTGGAAGAATATTGAATAACTACAAAAGACATATATAAAATAAATTGATAATAACAAGGAGCAAGTTTTCAATTATGATATACTGTATAATTCTATATTTGTATAAAATATTCATAAACACATTTGTCTTTAATAAAGTTATAGTTCATGTAGTAAGAAAAATAGTTAATGGAAGCATTCCTGATAGAGTAAATTTCATAACACATTTGGAACAAATCTTATAAATATAATCAGATTTCTTGGGAGGATGCTTATGTTCTATGACTGTCACTAACCTATTAATCAAATAATTATTAAATATCAACTCTGTTCTTAGTATTGAATGAAATGCAAGGATTATGTAGGTGGTTCATGAAGATATAGAACCTCTTGTTAATAGAAACTTAGTAACAAACTACTAATCTTTTTTTCTTTACTAAAAATTAACATTCATTTTCCATACTTTTAAAATATGCTTCTTTTTAGCCGTAACAATAGAATGCATTTTAATGACAAGATTTAAGCTACAAAATAACAAAAAAAATTTAGTATGTTTAAATGAAATGAAAATGGACAAATGTCAGTTATTCTGTTTCTCAAGTTACTTGATAGACTCAGTGGAAAAAAAGATGAATAAACAGTGATAAATATTTCTGATCATATCAAATTTCTCAAAACTTAACAGAATATTTTGTACAAATACTGAAAATATAAAATAATCTTGTGGAAAAATGAAGGCTTTTGCTTTTATAATTCATTCAGAATATAAGCTAGTTACTCAAGTACTCTTGCCTACTATTAATAATATTGGCATATTTACTAGAAACATTGAATGTAAGTTAAAGTATTTGATATCCTTATTATCTACCCCAGATATTGGAATCAAATCCACACTCAACAACAGAGAATCTAAGTTCAGAGTCTTCACTGTAATTAGAAAATACATGGCTTGCTTGCCAAAAACCAAAGAGCCTCTGACCATGTTGTGTGAAAAAAATAAATGTTTAATCCCAGGTCTTAAAACCAAAGAGCTTCAAATTTCCTTCATTAGTATAAACTTATTGTGACCTGCAATCTTAGTTTTCTTATTTATATATTCTTAGTTTTTGAATCAGAGAAGGCACTGGCACCCCACTCCAGTACTCTTGTCTGGAAAATCCCATGGACGGAAGAGCCTGGTAGGCTGCAGTCCATGGGGTCTCTAGGAGTCAGACACGACTGAGTGACTTCCCTTTCACTTTCCACTTTCATGCATTGGAGAAAGAAATGGCAACCCACTCCAGTATTGCCTGGAGAATCCCAGGGATGGAGAAGCCTGGTGGGCTGTCATCTATGGGGTCACACAGAGTCAGACATGACTGATGTGACTTAGCAGTAGTTTTTGAATAATACTTGTCATATAGCACTAAGTTGACATGTGTTTTTAGAAATTCACCTGTGGCATTTTTATTTTGCATGTGCATTTCAAGTAGATTTAGTCATTATTACCTAGTAGTCTTGAGATCAGTTTACTTTCCCTAGCCAAGGGCACTAGAAAAGAGGATAGCTATTTGTTCTTGATGATTAGAAAAGGAGAGATCAACATTAGGAAAAATTTTAAGAGGTTATATATTAAAAATGAAAAATTTTAGAGCAAAGCAAAAGAGAGGGAGTGAAAATTAAGTGAGTAGTCCTGATATAGCAGGAAGACACTGGATTCCTATGCTGAAGATGAAGAGTAAAGAATAAAAAACATATATAAAATTATGATATGATCTGAACTGTGTCCACCTTGAATTCATATGTTGAAACCCTTAAATGCAATATGGCTGTATTTAGAGCTAGTGCCTTCATGGAAGTCTTTATAGTTAAATGAAGTCCTAAAGGTAGGGCTCTGATTTGATAGGATTAGTTTTAAGAAGAGATCCCAGTGATTCTCTATCTCTTCAACATATGAGGACACAGTAAGAATCTATTTAACTGGAAATCTGCAAGAAACTTCTCACCAGAACCCAAACATTGCTGGCATACAAATCTTAGACTTCTAGTCTCCAGAAAATAAATTCTAATATTTAAATCACACTTTTATGGTATCTTGTGATGTAAGCTGGAGATGACTAAGACAAAGTGTAAATAAAGCCAGATGTTTAAAATTAGGCAAATTATACAAATTTGATTATTAATCTAAATGCCTTTCATTAAAGGGTTATAGTTAAGGAAATGTAGCAAAGATGGTAAAGTAAGAAGACCCTGAAATCACCTCCTCCCATGAATACATCAAAATTACAACTGCTTACACAGCAACTATCTATGAGAAAAAAAATAAATACCAGTGAAGAATATTTTTCACAACTAAAGGGATGGGTAGGAGGGGCAAGGTGATAATGTAATCAGAACCCACAGCGTGTCAGTCACCTATAAATTGAAGAAACTTCACAATGGTAGAGTTCCTCCCTATCAGCATGAGACTTGAGCCCCACATTGAGTTCCCCAGCTTGGGAGACCTACATCTGAAAGATAGGGCAGTAGATCATGTGGCTTTGATAATCAGAAAGGCTTATATCTAGAAAGCTATAGGAAATAGACACTCTCTCTTAAAGAATATGCATAAAATCTCACAAACTCACAGTTCCAGCACAGAGGCAGTAGTTTGAAAAGAGCTAAGAGGAGAAAGGGATAATAGAGGATGAGATGGCTGATAGCATCACTGACTCAAACAATGATATGAGTTTGAGAAAACTCTGAGAGATGGGAAAGACACGAAAATCCTGGTGTGCTACAGTTCACGGGGTCACAAAGAGTGAGACACATCTTGGCAACTGAACAACAACCGAAAAATAAGGTCACATGCATTTGCTGATCTTGGAGAGCCTCATGGAGAATCAGGAAGAAACTGTGGTTCTATCTGGGGATGGAATTGCTGGTGGTAGCCACTATTTGGAGCTCACTCAACCACTCTATTGCAACTCTGGCTAGTGCCATCTTTTTCACTCATTTTATTGAGAGATAATCAGCATAAAACCCTATAAAGTACAAAGAATAATGATTTGACTTACATCATAGAATGATTATTGCAATAAATTTAGTGATCATTCATTTCATAGATACAAAATAAAACAAAAAAACATGTTTTTCTTTATTGATGATAAACTCAGAATTTTACTCTCTTGACTCATATATTGCATATAGGAGTACGTATTATACTATGTTTTATGTTTAGTACTCATCTCATGAATGGAAGTTTGCAACTCTTGACCACCTTCACCCAATTCTCCCTCTCCCCAGTCCTTGTCTCTGATCTCTTTTTATATGAGATTTTTTATGAAGTAAAGTTGACCTGCAGTGTTATGTTAGCTTTTGGTGCACAAAAAGCAGTTTAGTATTTCTATGCATTATAGAATGATCAAGGTAAATCTAGTTATCATTTATCAACATACAAACATGTAATAACTGAACTTATTATTATTGACTACTTTCTCTACACTGTATATTTCATACCCTTGACTTATTTACTTTGTAACTAGAAAGTTTATAACTCTTAATATTCCTCACTTATATAACTCATCTGCCCACCCAACGTTTTCAGACAGCCACCTATTTGTTTTTTGTAATTGTGATTCTGTTTTTATCTTTTTGTTAATTTAATTTGCTTTACAAATTTTACATATAAATGAAATCATATGATACTGGTCTTGCCCTTGGCCTGGTTTGTGGCAAGTAAATGAAGGACATTGCATAATAAACAAAGGATCAGACAGGAAGATACAACAATTGTGCAAATATATAAAGTCAACATGAAAGTGAAAGTGAAGTCGCTCAGTTGTGTCTGACTCTTTGTGACCCCATGGACTGTCCGTCCATGGATTTCTCCAGGCAAGAATACTGGAGTGGGTTACCATTTCCTTCTCCAAAAGTCAACATAAAAGCACTTAAATACATAAGGCCCAAATATTGAAAGATGTAAATGGAGAGGTTTACAATAACACAGCAATAGTAGGGGACTTTAACACCCCACTTACACCAGTGTGTAGACCCTTCTGATAAAAAAGGAATGAAGAAATACTGGACTTAAATGATACCTTAGTCCAAGTGGACTTTATATATGTTAAATATATATGAAATAAATAATAAATTAAAAATAAGTAAAATATAAATATATAAAATAAATGAAAGGGAATAAAAATAAGTACTATATATTTCATCTATGAAATAAAATATATATTTAATATATATGTTAAATACATCTAGATAAATATTTTTTATATATAGAACATTTTGTTAAAAAAAAAGGCAGAATACACATCCTTTGAAAATAAAGCTGGCTTAAAACTCAACATTTAAAAAACTAAAATTATGGTATCCTGTCTCATCACTTCAAGTCAAATAGATGGGGAGACAATGGAAAGAGTGATAGACTCTATTTTCTTGGGCTCCAATATCACTGCAGACAGTTCTGCAGCCACAAAATGAAAAGATACTTGCTTCTTAGAAAAAAAGCTTTGTCAAACCCAGACGGTGTATTAAAAAGCAGAGACATTACTTTGCCTACAAAGTTTCATATAGTAAAAGCTATGGTTATTCCTAGTAGTCATGGATGGATGGGAAATTTGGACCATAAAGAAGGCTGAGCACCAAAGAACTGACGCTTTCAAATTGTGGTATTGGAGAAGACTCTTAGAGTCCCTTGGACTGCAAGGAGATCAACCAGTCTATCCTAAAGAAAATCAACCCTGAATATTCATTGGAAAGACTGATGCTGAAAGTCCAATATTTTGGCTACTTGATGCGAAGAGCTGACTCATTGGAAAAGACCTTGATGCTGGGAAAGATTGAAGACAGGAGGAGAAGGGTACAATAGAGGATGAGATGGTTGAATGGCATCACTGACTAAATGGACATGAGTTTGAGCAAGCTCCAGGAGATGGTGAAGGACAGGGAAGTCTGACATGCTGCAGTCCACGGTGTTGTGAATAATTAGACATGACTGAGTGACTGAAAAACAAAACAACAACAGAATATTATCCAGGATAGCTGGCATGCTAAGCTACAAAATAAGTCTCAATACATTAATATTGAAATTATGTAAAATATCTTTTTCAACCACAAGTTTATAAGACAAGGATCAACACTCTTACTATTTTTGTTCAAAATATTATTACAAGTTATACCCACAGTGTTTCAGAAAGAAATAAGAATTAAAATAAATCCAAGTTGGAAAGGAAGAAGTAAACTTTTCACTATATGTACTATTCAGTTTAGTTCAGCTCAGTCGTGTCTGTCTCTTTGCAACCCCATGAATCGCAGCACACCAGGCCTCCCTGTCCATCACCAACTCCCAGAGTTCACTCAAACTCACGTGCATCGAGTCAGTGATGCCATCCAGCCATCTCATCCTCTGTCATCACCTTCTCCTCCTGCCTCCAATCCTTTGCAGCATCAGGGTCTTTTCCAATAAGTCTACTCTTTGCATGAGGTGGTCAAAGTATTGAAGTTTTAGCCTCAGCATCAGTCCTTCCAGTGAACACCCAGGACTGATCCCCTTTAGGATGGACGAGTTGGATCAGCTTACTACACATATAAAATTATACAGATACCTCCAAAAATTATTAGAGCTGTTTAATGAATTTGATAAAGTTTCAAAATACAAAATTTATGTTCAGAAATCTGTTGCATTTCTATATAGTAATAATCTATCAGAAAGGGATATTATGAAAATAATTTCATTTTTAATTGCATATAAATATACTTAAGATTAATTCTAGCCAAAGGTAATGACTTGGAAAACTATAACACATTGATGAAAGAAATTAAAGATGACACAATCAAATGGAAAGTTATACTGTGTCAATGTTTTAAAGTCATTAATATCATTAAAAATACCATAATATCCAAAGCAATCTACAGACTTACTGCAATTCCTATCAAAATACTAATGGCATTTCCACAGAACTAGAATAGATAATCATAAGTTTGTATGAGAAGGCAAAAGATACTGCACAGCAAAAACCATCTTGGGGACGAAGAATAAAGTTGGATTTCAAGTACTTCCTGATTTTAAACTATACTACAAAGCTGCATTAATCAATAGAGTTTTGTACTTATACAAATACAGATAAAACAATGAAACAAAGTAGAGAGCTCTGCCCCCCAAAAATGTTTTTATGATCATACTGTAGTCACAAAATTAAAAGATGCTTGTTCCTTGGATGAAAAGCTCTGACCAACCTAGAAAAAATACTAAAAACAGAGACATTACTTTGCCTACATAGGTCCAAATAGTCAAATCTATGGTTTTTCCAATAGTCACGTATGGATTTGAGAGTTGGACCATAAAGAAAGCTGAACATTGAAGAATCGATGCTTTTGAACTATGGTGTTGGAGAAAACTCTTGAAAGTCCTTTGGACTGCAAGCAGATCAAACCAGTCAATCCTAGAGGAAATCAGTCTTGAATATTGGAAGGACTGGTGATCAAGCTGAAGCTCCAATAATTTAGCCACCTGATGCAAAAAGCTGACTTATTAGAAAAGACGGTGATGCAGGGGAAGATTGAAGGCAGGAGAAGGGGATGACAGAGGACGAGATGGTTGGATGGCATCACCAATTCAATGGACCTGAGTTTGAGCAAGCTCCAGGAGATGGTGAAGTTCAAAGAAGCCAAGTGTGTTGCAGTCCATGGGGTTGCAAAGAGTTGCTCATGACTGAGTGATTACAACAACAACAAATCTACAACAAAGTGGACAAGAGTATACAACTTGGAAAAAACAACTTCTTCAATAAATGGTTTTGGGACAGTTATGTGCAAAAGAATAAAACAGGACCATTATTTCAGACCATATTAAAAATAACCTCAAATTGAATTAAAGATTTAAATGTAAGACCTGAAACCATAGAACTCCTAGGAAAAAACAAAAGGAATATGCTCTATGACATTAGTCTTAGTAATATTTTTTGGATATATCTCCCTAGGCAAAAGAAATGAAGCAAAAATAAATAAATTGGACTACTTCAAAAGAAAAAGCTTTTTCATAGTAAAAGAAACTATTAGCAAAATGAAAAGGCTGTTTATTGAACTGGGGAATTTATTTATAAATGACATATTAGATAAGGGGTTAACTTTCAAAATACACAAAGTGTATGAAAACTAAACATCAAAAATTTTAAAAAGCTGATTAAAAATTGGTCAGTGGGATTGAATAGACATTTTTAGAAAGAAGATATACAAATGGCAATAGACACTCAGACATATAAAAGATGCTAAATATCATTCATCATCAGAAAAATGAAAATCAAAACCACTAAAAGATACTACCTCATACATATCCGAATGGCTATTATTGAAAGGACAACAAACAGTGTGTTAATGGCAAGGATCTGGAACCCTCAGATTTTGTTAGTAGGAATGTAAATTGGTGCAGGCACTATGGAAAATAGTATGGATATTCCTCACAAAGGAGAAAATGGAACACATATAAGTGGGTTCTAAAAACCAAAATAAGTGATCAAATATAGAACGATATAGAGACAAAGGGAACAAACTGGTGATTGTCAGAAAAGTTAGTAGGAAGAGGAAAGAAAAAGGTGAGAATGATTAAGAGACAAAATTCTAGTTACAAAAGAAATGAGCCAAGAGTTGGAAATATACAATGTGGGAAATATAATCAATAAATATGTACTACCTTTTTATGATGGGATTTGCAACTAGATGTATCTTAGTGATCATTTGAAATGTATCAAAATATCAAATTACTATGTTGTTTAGAGGACTTGACATAGTGTTGCATGTCAATTATTTGTTAAAAACATTCACAGAACAAGACATCAAATTTGTGGTTACCAATGTATGAGTATGAGTGTGTGGTTACCATATGATGTATGAGTGAGGGGGTAATTGAATGAAGGTGCTCAAAAAGCACAAACTTTCAATTGTAATATAAGTAAGTACTAGGGATGGAATGTGCAACATGACATATATAATTAACACTGCTGCTGCTAAGTTGCTTCAGTTGTGTTCAACTCTGTGCGATCCCATAGACGGCAGCCCACCAAGCTCCCCCGTCCCTGGGATTCTCCAGGCAAGAACACTGGAGTGGGTTGCCATTTCCTTCTCCAACGCATGAAAGCGAAAAGTGAAAGTGAAGTCGCATAGTCATGTCCACCTCTTCGCGACCCCATGGACTGCAGCCTACCAGGCTCTTCCGCCCATGGGATTTTCCAGGCAAGAGTACTGGAGTGGGTTGCCATTGCCTTCTCCTGTGTGTTATACATGAAAGTTGTTAAGACAGTGAATCTTAAGTGTTCTCAGCAATTAGGGTTAAGGGCTGAGAAAACAAATTTTCCATTTCTTTAATTTTTAAAACTTTCTGAGATGAAGGCTCACTAGATTTATTGTGATAATCATTTCATGATGTATGTAAGTCAAATCATTTTGCTGTACACCTTATTCAGTGCTACATGCCAATTGTACTTCAATAAACTTAGAAGAAAAATATTTAAAAAATAAAATATACAGAAATAAGCACACATATATATANTTCTCCAATGCATGAAAGTGAAAAGTGAAAGTGAAGTCGCTCGGTCATGTCCACCTCTTCGCGACCCCATGGACTGCAGCCTACCAGGCTCTTCCGCCCATGGGATTTTCCAGGCAAGAGTACTGGAGTGGGTTGCCATTGCCTTCTCCTGTGTGTTATACATGAAAGTTGTTAAGACAGTGAATCTTAAGTGTTCTCAGCAATTAGGGTTAAGGGCTGAGAAAACAAATTTTCCATTTCTTTAATTTTTAAAACTTTCTGAGATGAAGGCTCACTAGATTTATTGTGATAATCATTTCATGATGTATGTAAGTCAAATCATTTTGCTGTACACCTTATTCAGTGCTACATGCCAATTGTACTTCAATAAACTTAGAAGAAAAATATTTAAAAAATAAAATATACAGAAATAAGCACACATATATATAATAGGAGAAGGCAATGGCACCCCACTCCAGTGCTCTTGCTTGGAAAATCCCATGGACAGAGGAGCCTGGAAGGCTGCAGTCCATGGGGTCGCTGAGGGTTGGACACGACTAAGCGACTTCACTTTCACTTTTGACTTTCATGCATTGGAGAAGGAAATGGCAACCCACTCCAGTGTTCTTGCCTAAAGAATCCCAGGAACTGGGGAGCCTGGTGGGCTGCTGTCTTTGGGGTCCCACAGAGTCGGACACGACTGAGGTGACTTAGCAGCAGCATATCTATTATAGGTAATACTGAAGCACATATGCATATATAAGAACATTGTACAATTATCAAAATATATCTACACCTTGAAAGTCTTGAGCTAGTAAGAAAAACATAATTACTAGTGATTGTATTCAGCAAATTTTGAAGGAAAAATACTTAAAGTGCATGCATGTGATTGTTTTAATACATTTTACATACACATCAAAGATTCTTAGTGGTATGAATATCTCTCTGTTATGTATGGCTACATGTGTGTCCTTGGTTTGCTGGAAACTAAAAAAAAAATAAAGCTTTTTTTAAAAAATATTGTACTTTACAGTATTTGAATTATTTACAAAATTATATGTATTTGAGAATATTTTTACATGAAAACAAACAAATTTTCTAGGTTCAGGGTTAGCATTTCAGATTTCATGTTTTAGCTCTGTCTGTTATATATATGTTTAGCTCAGACACCAACTGTGAGATTTTAGGCAAGATACTGCTTCTACTGAAATATTTATTGCAATTCCTGCTGTAAGATTTTTGTCCAGGGATAATATATGTAGAAAGTGCCTTGTGCATTGTTCTGCAAATAACAAGGCAGTACTCCAGAAATGCTCATTTCTTTAAACCCAAAACAGGAAACAAGGAAAAAGAATAATCCATTTATCTTTAATATTTTTGCTTATAGCTCTTGTGGGAATTAGTTTCATCCTTAAAAGCAAATTTTAAGAAAAGAAAATTAGCAACCAGTGCTAAAGCTATAATTTCACTTGCTACCCACTCTCATGTTATTTGTGGAATTCCATTGTATAAAGATTAGCAAGGGAGAATATAAATAAGTAGAGCATGTGATTTTATAGAGATCTTAAAAATGATAAATACATGTGGATCTCAAGCCTACTTGACTTCATTCAAGATTTGTCTGATTCTTGCATAGATCTGAGTGGACCAAGGATACTGCCAGATTACTGAGACTCTTCCCTCCTGTTCTGTCTCTGTTAGAGCACTATTGACTTGCATTTCCAAACTTAGAAAAGGTCTCCACCAGTAGAAATTAAGAAAGCAATTTCAGCAATAAACAACCAAAACTAATCATTTGGAAACTCTTAAAGAAAGAGAAATCATAACGACTGCAATAAGGACTCATGTTGTACTAAACAATTCCAGATTTTCATTATTGTCAATTCAAAGATGTCACTAGATATAATATCACAAAACACGAAGATATTCAAATCATGATAACGGATGAGCAAGAAATCCAGTTTATTACTAGATCTCTCTCCTCAAACATTCTGAAGAGCCTCTGAGGATGTGTACATTGTCTCCTTAAACAGTTTACCTTGCTGTGCCAAGAAAACAGAAATCCAGATGTGATTACTTCTGCCCAACTTTGTAAATACTGGCCTCTGGAAAGCCCACTGGCTTGGTTACAGCCACAGCAGCCATGGTGGCATTAACAACATGGAAGTCAGCTTTGACTGTGGGACCTGAATTAGAAAACTGCTGCTGGCTACAGCTGTGGCAGTCCCCTGGTACAGTGCTTTCACAAACAGTAATTTAGGTTTCTTTTTGATTGATTCAGACTCAAGTGATTTCTACTTAACCAAGGTGTGGATAAACCATCAGTGTTGAGCCCATCTGTGAAGAAACAGAGGAAAAGGTTCAGGACCACAGAGAGACCAAGTAGCAGGGAATAGCTCTTAGAATCTACACACAGCCATTTTCCCAAAGGCAGAGTAATTGAGGGCAGAGGAAGCAGGCATAACTGACAATAATAAGAACACTTGGACAGGATGCCCAAAATCTATTGTCTTCCCAGACCTCAGTTAAGGTATAATAATTTTCTCACATCCAAAATGTCAGAAAGAATTTATCTCACTTCTTGCTATCAGATCTAGAACTCAAATGCATGTTTTGAATCAGAGGTAGGTGTTAACTGTGCCTAGAATCCTTGCTTTTCCATACAACTGATGAAAATCACTGCCATTACTGCACCTGCAAACACCATTGCCAGAAAAAGAAGGAAAGCATTATAGGGACCCAATGGTTCTCTTGCTGACTCTGTGTAAATTGAAACCACCCTCAGCACCAAACTTACCTTAACAAGAACCTAGAGAAGAAAGAGCCTCTCTCTTTCAGTCTCAGATCTCTCTCTCTCTCTCTTTTTTTTTTTTTTTTTCTTTTTTTGCCTCAGGATAAACTATCACCAGATTGATTCACAGCAGGAGTTTACATTCGTTTTAAAGAAAAAATTCTACCTCACACCTCAGGGATAATTTTTCACACAGGGACTCAATAGGTCATTGCAAAAATATCAATAGATTTATTAAAGTGGTTAAGAGCCAGATTCTTTGGTCTATAGCTCAGCTCTTTATTTATTAGCTCTGTGACCTTGGGCAAGTTATTTGCCTTCTCTGGGTCTTAGTACCTTAATCTGAAAAGAAACAACATTTTTTTAACAGTGTAGCCCAGGGCAGCTGTGAAGTTAGGAAAAAAAAATAATAATAATGATGCATTACCTATGTGAAAACAGTGACCACATATAGTAAAAGTTCTATAAATAATTTTCTTACTTGGACATAGGTTTGTTTCATAAATCTGTCATATTCAATTGTATAGCTACTTGTAATAGTGGCTACCATAAGCATATTGCACCAGAAGGGATGACAAAAAAGAAAGAGAGTAGACAGGTTATGCAGGAAAAAAGTAGACAAGTCTTGCCAGTATTCCCAAGACAATCTGTGCCTAAAGCTGGCACCTCTGGGTCATGAAAAGCATTTTTCCCCAAAACACTGCTTGCAATTCTCCATCCTTTCAAGAACAATGGTAACTTGTGGCATTTTAAAACTAAACTTGTTAAACGGTAAAAATTAAAAGGTTATATCTTATGTGTGTTTTGTTTTGTTTATTGGGTGATCGTTATTGCAGGCTTTTTGAGAAAACTGGCAGAGACAGACATGCATTTGGTTACTCAAGTCTTACTAAAGGGCTGTTCTGCCCACTAAAAATCTCCAAAAATAACCCTCCAGCAGAAGACTTTCAGAGACTTTTACCTTTTCTTTGTATAAGGCAACTCTTTCCAATTATTCTTTTGCACTGTCATTTATAAACAGTGAATAGCTATGAAGGAAGAGCTTTTCAGCAAAGGGAAGCAGTGACATTCAACCCTTAGTTGCCACATTCTATTCTTTGACTCCGTTATTTGAGACAGTCATGAAAATGCCATGATTTAAATTGTGAGAGTTGATGATGATATTTCAGTAGGTTTCAGGAAAACTTTATGGGTACTTCTATTTAAATTTTTATTGTATAATAAAATGTTTTATCTTTATTTTACAAAATGTAAAATGATTGAGTGTATAGAATTAAAAGTCATCTGCAACTCTAAAACCAGAAGCAATCACTTTAAAACTGTGTGCATATGTGTGAGAGAGAATTAATATGTATGATGCAACCCAATTAGATAGAAATAAAATACATTGTATATGTAATATAAATGGAAAAATAGGAATTGAGATCAAGCTAAAAAAGCATTATTTTACTTATTAAACTATTGCTAAATGTTAGGTTGTTTCTATTGTTTTTAACTCCCAGTTAATGCTGTGAAGACCTTTCTAGAGCATAAAAGTTTGATTCTTGAATATTTTCTTAGAATTTATTCTTTGAAATAAAAATATAGATGAAGGAGCCAAATTTTCCTCTAAAAAGTTTGAACCAATTTTCATTTCCACCACAGTTTATAAGAAAACCTAATTGTATCAGTTACTAATTTCAGGGTTAGGTAATTATAAAGAGAACTATGTTATACAATTATTCTTTTTAATCTGCATTTAAAGGTTATTGATGAAGCTGAACTTTTTTTCTGTTTGAGTCTTTTTCAACAATGGAATGCCACTATACTTAACATTTGGGAGATGCAACAAACTTTTGAGGAAAATGTAGTTTCAAAGATATTTTTATTGTTTATTTCTCTGTTGGATTTGTTGTAATGACTTTTGAATTATCAGCTTTAAAAGATTAGGTAAAACATTATTCAAATTATTTCTGAGAGCTTGGGGTATTCACTTATATTTTTGCAGTACTTGTATTTTTTTTTATATTTAAATTTTTTCTTTAACTTCTTTTAAACCTATGGAATATTTAAAACATGTATTGTAAGCAAATACTCTAATCTAAAAGTTTCCCAAATATCCACTCTATCCCACACCATTTTAAGACTCATTCATTAGGACTGGTCAAATGGCAATCATTTTCAAGGTGGAATATTCTGTTCCATTTATCTGTTGATTTTTATGCAAACTAACATTTTGCGTTATTCAATTTTGTATTATAATTTAACATTTTGTCAGGAGATACTATTTCTCTACTTTTTCAAAGTATTTTTATTCTCATTGACAATGTTAATGGCCATTAGTTCTCTGCTGCTTCTACTACAATGCTTCCTGGTTATGACAGAGTTGAGAATTATTTTCTCAAGTTCCAATAAAAATCCTTCTGGAGAAGTAATATATATTTTGCTACATCTGTGAAATAATTTTGGAAGATTTGCAATCCTTACACATTTTGTTTATTGTGTTTAATTTATGAAAATGTGATTTTCACTTGATAGAGCATATATTTATTGAGTGCCTATTGTATGTCTGCTACTGGTTAAATTTTAAGTATATAAATGGAAGTGACAAACAGATTAAAATCCCTGCCATCATGTAGTTTATATTCTAAAGAGAACAGAGAGAGAATGAAAAAACAAACACCAAGAACAAAAAATTAAAAATAATGTCATATATTTATCAAACCTATGGAAGAGAACAAAGCAGGGTAGGAGGGCAGGGAGCATGTGCATTTGTGTGTGTGTGTGTTCTGCACAATCAAGAAGGACCCCAGTGAGAAAGTGATGTTTTAGTAGGGGCTTGAAGCAGGGAAAGTCATAAGTCAGTCAAATGTCTTCAGGAAGGCCATTCAAGCTAGAGGGAATCATCACTTCAAAACATTTGTAAAAACCATAATATATGTTCAAGCTAGTTTTCTATAGATTGTCTTCAGTCCTTTCTTGCAATGTTGCTTTAATGCATTTTATATTGCTAAAACTTAATGTATTGCATAGTTAGTATCATTATTATTATACTATGTGAGTTAATGTCGTTTATAGAACAGAAATAGTTTTTTTTTTTTTCTGTCTTCCATTTAAATGTTGGTGTATTAAAACACCATTTCCCATAAACTTATATGACATGTAACTATCAGTAAAATCAGTGGTCCTGCTTGGCTCTCCTTATCTATTCAATACTAATGAAGAACTACAGAAGTAGAAACTTACTAATATTATCTATTACTTTTGGTGGTTGCAACTCTTGAGAGTCCCTTGGACTGCAAGGAGATCCAACCAGTCCCTTCTGAAGGAGATTGGCCCTGGGATTTCTTTGGAAGGAATGATGCTAAAGCTGAAGCTACAGTACTTTGGCCACCTCATGCGAAGAGTTGACTCATTGGAAAAGACTCTGATGCTGGGAGGGATTTGGGGAAAGAGGAGAAGGGGACGACCGAGGATGAGATGGCTGGATGGCATCACCAACGTGATAGACATGAGTTTGGCTAACCTCCAGGAGTTGGTGATGGACAGGGAGGCCTGGCGTGCTGGGATTCATGGGGTCACAGAGTCGGACAAGACTGAGCAACTGAACTGAACTGAACTGATCCATATTTTGACATAATAAGACTTAGTGCTATTAATTGAACTTTTAGCTTTAGCTGCTTACTCACCTTTTCCAATCACCACCCTCATACACACTAACAGTTCATTCTATATAGTTATATTATGATTTTTATTAAATCAATATTGTGAGATTAGTTTTTAACTAAGTAACTATTGTTCAGATTTGTATGGGGTAGTAATAGTGTTTAAATTTACTTTCTTGACTGACACTTGCTTTTCTTAACCTGTCATCTCATTTATTTATTTTTTATTCTATATACTCATCATGATTCCTTCTCTTCAGTGCTTCAACAAACCTTTAAAGTTCTTAGTATTATGAACACACTGGGAAGTCTATCAGCTTCATTTTATTTTGCTTTGTTTCATTTTGTTTTCCTGGGTGAAATCTCTCTAGTACCCTCTATTGTCCTGCCTCAACTTGACTGGTGGATCTTGAGATCACCAAGCAGTTGTATCTCTAGTCCTGTGTTGGATCCTTTATACCCTTGAGTCTATAGTTTAGTCTTTCTTGCTTAATTCTGACCAGGGGAGTTTACCTTCCAAAAGACCAGGTAACAGCAAACTATAGTCCTACAGGCCAAATCTGATCTACTCTTTACTATTGGGCAACTCAGAAGTTAAAACGAGGGTGCCTACTCACTGTCTGCAGGTGACGTGGTACCATACATAGAAAACTGTAAAGATACTATCACAAAATTACTGTAGCTTATCAGTGAATTTTATAAAGTTGCAAGATACAAAATAAAAACACAGAAATCCCTTGCATCCCCACACATTAACAATGAAAAATCAGAAAGAAAATTAAGGGAAAAAATCCCATTAATCATTTCAATAATAAAAATAATAAAATGCCTAAAATAAACCTACCTAAAAAGACAAAAGACAGGAAATTTTCTGTATGAAGTAAAAAAAAGACACTGATGAAAGAAATCAAATATAACACAAATAGATGGAGAGGTATATCATGCTCTTGGAGAATGTTCTTAAAGAATCAATATTATGAATATCAATATTATGAAATACTACCCAAAACAATCCACAGATTCAGTTCAATATCTATCAAATTACCAATGACAATTTTCACAGAACTAAAACAAAACAAACATACAAAAATCACAATTTGTATGGAAACACAAAAGGCCCCAAATAGACATAGCAAACTTGAGAAGAAAAGCAGAGCAGGAGGAATCAACCTTCCTGACTTCACACTATACTACAAAGCTACAGTCATCAGTACAGTATAGTACGGGCACAAAAACAGAAATAAAAGCAAATGGAATAAGATAGAAAGCCCAAGATAAACCCACACATCTATGAACACCCTCTCTTTGACAAAGGAAGCAAGAAAATACAGTGGAGAAAAGACAGACTCTTCAATAAGTCATGCTTGGAAAACTGACAGCTACATATAAAATAATAAAATTTGAAAACTTCTTAACGTCATTCATAAAAATAAACTCAAAATGAATTTAAGACTTAAATGTAAGGCCAGAAACTGTAAAACTCTAGGAGGAATACATAGGCAAAACAGTCTTTGACATAAATCACAGCAAGATCCCCTGTGACCCACCTCTGAAAGTAATGGAAATAAAAGCAAAAATAAACAAATGGGACCTAATTAAACTTTTCCACAGCAAAGGAAACAAGATGAAAAGAAAACACTCAGAATGGGAGAAAATAATTGCAAATGAAGTAACTGACAAAGTATTAATCTCCAAAATATACAAATAGTTTATACAGCTCAATATCAGAAAAAAATAAATGACCAAATCAAAAAGACCTATATAGACATCTCTCCAAAAAAAACCATAGAGGCCAATAAATACGTAAAAAGACGGTCACCATTACTCATTATTAGATAAATTCAAATCAAAATTATAATGAGGTATCACATGACACTAGCAGAATGGCCATCATCAAAAAATCTACAAAGAATAAATGCTGGAGAGTGTGTGGAGAAAAGGGAAACCTCCTGCAGTGTTGATGGAAATGTAAATTGATACAGCCTCTATGGAAAACAGTATGGAGATTCCTTAAAAACTAAGAATAAAACTACCATATGACCCAGCAATCCCATTCCTGGGCATATATCCTAACAAAAACATAATTCAAAAGACACAAGCACCCCAGTGTTCATTACAGCACTATTTAACATAGCCAGGATATGGAAGCAACTCAGATGTTCATTGACAGATGAATTAATAAAAAAGTCAATACATATATGCAGTGAAATATTACTCAAACATGAAAAAGAATGAATGTGAGTCAGTTGCAGTGAGGTGAACTTAGAGCCTGGAGAATGCAATGGCACCCCACTCCAGTACTCTTGCCTGGAAAATCCCATGGACGGAGGAGCTTGGTAGGCTGCAGTCCATGGGGTCGCTAAGAGTCAGACACGACTGAGTGACTTCACTTTGACTTTTCACTTTCATGTATTGGAGAAGGAAATGGCAACCCACTCCAGTATTCTTGCCTAGAGAATACCAGGGACCGGGGAGCCTGGTGGGCTGCCGTCTATGGGGTCGCACAGAGTCAGACATGACTGAAGCGACTCAGCAGCAGCAGAACTTAGATCCTGTCATTATATAGAGTAAAGTAAGTCAGAAAGAGCAAAACAAATATCATATAATAATAATGTATATACATATATACAGATATAGAATCTATAGAAATTGTACTGATGAACCTATTTCTCGGGAAAAAAATGGAGTCACAGACATAAGGAACTGACTTTTGTAACAGCAAGGGGAGGAGAAGGTGGGATGAATTGAAAAAGCAGCACTGACACATATACACTATCATGTGTGAAATAGATAGCTAATGGGAAGCTGCTGCATAACACAGGGAGCTCAGCCAGGTACTCTGTGATGATCTAGATAGGTGGGATGGGGAGAGGAGGGCTCAAAAGGGAAGGGTGTATATATATATATATAAAATATATATACATATATTATATATATATATATATAATTACAGCTGATTCATGTTGCTGTGCAGCAGAAACCAGCATAAGATTGTAAAGCAATTATCCTCCAATTAAAAACAAATGATTTTCCTGGCATTCAGGGAACTGGTTGCTACTGGGGCCTCAGGCAGCTGCTGAGCACCTCCCCAGATTTGTTCTGTGACCACACATCCCCTGAGTGTCTCTGAAACAAGATTTACAACAGGGCCCTGTGTGCCTCTGTTGTGTTTGCAGAACTGGTCCCTTAGCTCAAGAGTCACCTTGTTACCTTTCCCACTCTAAACATCTCTAGTAACACTGCTTCAATACCAGGAGATAAGGCAGTGGGGACTTGAGACTGGCTTTTGGATCTGTATCTGTTTTAGTTCCGGTGCCTCTTCCTTTCTCCCCACCTCAGTTCCTGAATTTGTCTAACTGCTCCAGGACAGACATAGGTATCCCTTCACTGCTGGGAATTGCTCCTTACTTGAGACTTTTCCAGTAGTCATGTATAGATGTGAGAGATGGACTGTGAAGAAGGCTGAGCACTGAAGAATTGATGCTTTTGAACTGTGGTGTTGGAGAAGACTCTTGAGAGTCCCTTGGACTGCAAGGAGATCCAACCAGTCCATTCTGAAGATCAGTCCTGGGATTTCTTTGGAAGGAATGATGCTAAAGCTGAAACTCCAGTGCTTTGGCCACCTCATGCGAAGAGTTGACTCACTGGAAAAGACTCTGATGCTTGGAGGGATTGGGGGCAGGAGGAAAAGGGGACAACAGAGGATGAGATGACTGGATGGCATCACTGACTCAATGAATGCGAGTCTGAGTGAACTCCGGGAGTTGGTGATGGACAGGGAGGCCTGGCGTGCTGCGATTCATGGGGTCACAAAGAGTCGGACATGACTGAGTGACTGAACTGACTGAACTGAACTGAGTCATATTTGCACTCCTAGTTCGTGTTTTCCTTTGCTTTGGGAGATGAAATAGTTTCCTTTAAAACAGGGGTGACAGGATTTGGTATGTTTCAAATCAGGAGGTTGTGCATATCCCTGGGGTCTATCACAGGAGTTTGGATTGGGAGGACAGCATGGGCCCCTGAAGTTATCCCCAGATGGTTCTGATTCAGGTGGTCCCAAAATGATCACTTGAAATTCTCTGCTTCTGAAGGCAGGAGTAAATAAATTGAAATAAGAGCCCTGTTTCAGGGTGTCCAGTGGAAAAGACAAGGAAACAGAAATGACCAACACCTGAGAGGTGAGTGCTTCCTTTACACTATAGGATCTAGAAGACTGTTTGATACTTTAAAACATAAAAATGAATAAAAATATGTAACTTATATGTAACACTAGTTGTAAAAAGTCTTTTTAAATGATTATCCTCAAAAAATGATTTTTTGCATTTTTAAATGATTGAGAAAAGAGAATAATATACCATGGCATAGTATATGACATTTTATGAAATTCCAATTTCTGCATTCATAAATAAAGCTAATGGGAACATAGTCACATTCATTCATGTATTTTCTATAATTGTTTTCACACTGTAAGGGCAGATCTGAGTGGCTGCAACATAGACGTTAGGCTCCACAGAGTCTAATATATTTATTATCATAATCTTTATAGGAAAACACTGTTTACCACTGCAACAGAGTATAGGTAGGGCATGATATGGGATCATTTTGAAAGCTTTGTGAGTGAAAAACTCTTTACCCTACCTTCAGACCTAACTTACCATTTACCTAATTATGTATTTTTAGTTTGGAAATAACATTTCCTTAAATTTTCCTCGAATTTTAATCAACAGGGTAATGAAAGTGTTACCTATTATACTCAACAGTCAGAGCTATTACTGAAAGGTCTAATAAAATGTGTTTCATTTTTTGTTTTTGTTTTTTGTCCTTTTGTGCTTTGTTATTACATTTTCTTAATTAGCCCTGAAAATTCAAAATAGGGTGTCTTACTGTGGAACTTCTTAATTGACATAGATCTGTTTTTTGTTGTTTTGTTTTTCAATCTGTTGACTGCAGCCATGAAATTAAAAGACACATGCTCCTTGGAAGAAAAGTTATGAACAACCCAGACAGCATATTAAAAAGCAGAGATATTACTTTGCCAACAAAGAACAATCTAGTTAAAGCTATGGTTTTTCCAGTGGTCATGTATGGATGCAAGAGTTGGACTGTAAAGAAAGCTGAGGGCCAAAGAACTGATGTTTTTGAACTGTGATGTTGGAGAAGACTCTTGAGAGTCCCTTGGACTGCAAGGCGATCCAACCAGTCCACCCTAAAGGAAATCAGTCCTGAATATTCATTGGAAGGACTGATGTTGAAGCTGAAACTTCAATACTTTGGCCGATGGATGTGAGAACTGACTCATTTGAAAAGACCTTGACGCTGGGAAAGATTAAAGGTGGGAGGAGATGGGGACGACTGAGGATGAGATGGTTGGATGGCATCACCGACTCAATGGACTTGAGTTTGAGTAAACTTTGGAGTTGGTGATGGACTGCGAGGCCTAGCATGCTACAGTCCATGGGGTCACAAAGAGCTACAGATATGACTGAGCTACTGAACTCAACTCAACATTTACTTCGATCTTCCTTGCTATAATTATTTTCATTCAGAAATTGGGCCTTCTGAGCTGAACTTTTCCTATCTCCTGTTTTATAATTTTATCCCTATTACCCATTCCTTTATCTTCCTGTTGTTCCTATGATATTGGATCAACTTTATTTCCAATTTTTCATTCCTTATATACACACACTTATAGATAACACACACACATACACATACATGTAAAGCATATGTATAGTATATGTAATATACTTATTCAGTTTATATTATATATTAGTATTCGGTGTCATTGGTTTCAATGAATGCTGTGTTTTTTATATCACTATTTTTGCTTTTTATGGCTTTATTCATTTACCCTCTAAAGACACTAGTTATATATTTTCAAGTTTTTGTCAACTTACTTTTTGATTCTGTTTCTCTTTTCATTGATATCACTGTATATATTATAATATGGATTTGAAAATATACTATGATGTTTAGTGTTATTCATATTTTAATTAGTACTTTCTAACTGTTTTCTGTTACTGTGTAACAAGGTACTCAAAACATAGTGACAAAATATACCTATTAATTATCTCATTTTTTGTGGGTTGGAATTCTAGGAGCAGTATGTGAGTTTCTCAGCAGGATGAAGAAAAGGTTTTAGCAGCATCTTTGGTCACCTCCATAGAAGAGACATCCTATCACTTCTGCTATATTCTTTCCATTAGAAGTTACTCACTAATCTGCTAATCCAGCCAACCTTCAAGAGGAGGGGTTAAACAAGGACATAAATGCCAGAAGATGGCAATCATTGAAGACCGTCTTAGACGCCATTGCCAGAGAAAGTATAGTTTAAGCTATATTTTTCTGTGTAATTGCAATCTTTATCAAATTTTGATATGATTATGCTTCACAGAAATGAATGTTGAAGCTCTCTCTTTTTTTTTGTATGCCAGGGAAAAATTTTTGCTTACTGATAATATTTTGCTGAAATGTTGCTACTATAGGTGGTTTTTCTCTAACTATTTTTCCCAATTATTCAGATTGTTTGCTTAATCAAATTATGTACTGTTTTTGAGTCAGCATTTACCCCCAACCCAGGATGCTACCTACCTTACTAAGATTTTAAAATTTATTTACATGTATTAACTAGTACATATGATTATTTAAAATGTTTGATATTGTTGTTCAATCACTGTCATGGCAGACTCTTTGTGACCCCACAGACTGCAGCACTCCAGGCTCCCCTGTCCTCCATTATCTCCTGGAGTTTCCTTATATTCAAGTGTATTGAGTCAGTGATGCTATCTAATCAGCTCATCCTCTACTGTCACCTTCTCTTTTCACCTTCACTCTTGCCCAGCATCAGGGTCTTTTCCAGTGAGTGAACTCTTTGCATCAGGTAGCCAAATATTGGAACTTCAAATTCAGCATGAGCCCTTCCAATGAATACTCAAGGTTGATTTCCTTTAGGATTGACTGGTTTGATCTCCTTGCTCTCCAAGAGCCTTTTCCAGAACCATAATTCGAAAGCATCAATCCTTTGAAAATGTTCAATTTTCATTATGGTCCAACACTTAGATCCATACAGGACTACTTGAAAAACCATAGGTTTGACTATATGAACCTTTGTTGGTAAAGTGATATCTCTGCTTTTTAATACGCTGTCTAGGTTTATCATAGCTTTCTTTCCAAGAAGCAAGTGTCTTTCAATGGCTACAGTCACTGTCCATAGTGATTTTGGAGCCCAAGAAAAGAGAATCTGTCACTGCTTTCACATTTTCCCCTTCTATTTGCCATGAAGAGATGGGACTGGATGCCATGATTTTACTTTTTAAATGTTGAGTTTCAGGCCAACATTTTCACTCTCCTCTTTTACCTTAATCAAGAAGCTGTTTAGTTCTTCTTCACTTTCTGCCAGAAGAGTGTTGTCATCTGGTTATCTGAGGTTGTTGATATTTCACCTGGAAATCATCCAGCCTAGCATTATTGCACATAAATTAAACAAACAGCATGGCAATATACTCCTTTCCCAATTTCAAACCAGTCGGTTGTTCCTTGTAAAGTTCTAACTGCTGCTTCTTGTCCTGCATGCAAGTTTCTCTGGAGATAGGTGAGGTGGTCTGGTACTCCTACCATTTTAAGAATTTCCCACAGTTTGTTGTGATGTACACAGTCAAAGGCTTTCATTTAGCCAATGAAACAGAAGTAGATGTTTTTCTGGAATTCTCTTTCTTTCTCCATGATTCAGTGAATTTTGGCAATTTGCTCTGATTCTTCTGTCTTTTCTAAACTCAACTTGTATATCTGGAAATTCTTGCTTTATTACTGCATAAGCCTAGCCTGAAGGATTGGGGGCATAAACTGTTTCTCCCAGAAATATGCCCCCAATTCCAAGATAAGTAATTTAGCATAATTCTGTGGCCCTGCAATATCCAAGATTGCTCTTTATTTTGCTTTTCATTCATTTTAAAATTACTTTTACACATTGTTAAGCTCTGGTTTATTTTTAAACTTTTATTGAGTTATGATTAACAAATAAAATTTTAAGATATGTAAACTATATGTCCTGGTAGTTTGATATACACAGGCCTTGTGAAGGAAATCCCACCCCCCTTAATTTAATTAATACATCCATCACTTCACGTTTATCTTTCTGTGGGGGAAGAGGTGAGAACATTTAAGGTCTACTGTCTTGGCAAATTTCAATTATACAGTACAATGTTATCAACTCCAGTCACAAAATTATATATTAGATCCTCAGACCTTATCCATCTTTAGGTGAACGTTGGGAAAGTGGTATAAAACTCTCAAGTTAGCTCTGCAGATGGAGAACATGTTAAGCAAGGTCTTGTAAGATCAAAAAACCTCCTAGTAGATACTGACCTCCTAGTCTTCATGGGAGATTTTCTGTATAAAGTGACAAAGAACACAGACTATGGAATACCACCTTGACTATCAAAAGGAACTAAAAGAGCTGGCCTGGCAGGAAGTCCTGTTTGAAATGTTTCTGGAAACATCAGATGAAAACTTAATTTCTGAAGGCAACACAGCAAGTTTTCCCCTGTAGTAAGTCTCAAAGTTAGCTACTTAAGCAGCTTTATCTTCTCCATTTGCCAGTAGACTCCTTTTTTTTTTTNTCCATTGATTCCTGATTCACAGTAAAATTGTTCAAATAGAAGGTCTATGGTTTTGTTTAATTTTCAGAAAGTTTTCTTAAATATAGTGGATATTGATTGTTTATCTTTGGATTCCTGGAACTATTAAACTCTATTGCTTGTCTCTAATCTCCCATAATTATCAGCTTCTCCCTTACAATTTTAATCTCTTTTTTCCCCCCTTTGCAGTATAAATTTCTCTCTCAAATTTGTCTTTTACAATTGTATGATAATCCAATATATTAATTTTACCTTCAGTGCCTCCATTAGAGATTTTTATTGTTAAAATATTTGTTTTTATATACATGTTTTAGATCTGTTTTTAGATATCTCTAAATAAACTCACATTTATTGTTAGTCCTTTCTGGTAGTATCCTATTTCTTTTCACCAGAAATACATATTTTAAAACATCTAAATAATTTTTTTAAGATTCAAATGTACCTATTATACCATTTGCAGAGCTATAGTCTTCCTTTGAGTTTTTAGTATGGTGTTGTCTTTACTTGGAAGAGTTTTTTATATGCCACATATCAATTTTTATTGTCAATCATTCTCAGATGAGAAGAATTATATCCAGGCATAGTCTTTGCCAACCAAAAGGATATAGAGATGTCCTTATGCAACATATTGCCCATAAAGTTCCTGTTAAAATAAACAAGTCATAAGTTTTAAATCACAGACTATTGTGAGTAGGCTTTTGAAATCTGTGGGTGACTGGTTCCTTTCATCTCAGGTATGAATCCTTCCTTTGTCCAATGTATCCTGTCCATTAGTTGTTTAGTTGTCAGGTCAACTGTTCTGATATCTCAATGCTGTGTTCAAGTCACCCTTATTTTACTTAATAATGGTCCCAAAGCACAAGAATTGTGATGCTTGCAATTTGAATCTGTCAAAGAGAAGCCCTAAGGCATTATTTCTTTAGATGAAAATGTGAGAGTTCTTGACTTAATAAGAAAAGAAAAAAGCTGTTTGCTGAGGTGGCTAATATCTACAATAAAAAATGATCTATTCATGAAATTATGTAGAAGTAAAAAAGAAAGTCATGCTAGTTTTACTGTCACATCTCAAACTACAAAAGTTACTACCACAGTAACTTTTGTATGCTTAGTGCTTAGTTATGATGAAAAGGGCATTAAATTTGTTCAATGAGATATTTTGAGAGAGACCATATTCATGTAAGTTTTATTAGAGTATATTGTTATAGTCATTCTATNAGTTTTACTGTCACATCTCAAACTACAAAAGTTACTACCACAGTAACTTTTGTATGCTTAGTGCTTAGTTATGATGAAAAGGGCATTAAATTTGTTCAATGAGATATTTTGAGAGAGACCATATTCATGTAAGTTTTATTAGAGTATATTGTTATAGTCATTCTATTTTTATTATCAGTTGCTGTTGTTAATCTCTTACTGTGCCCGATTTTAAGTTAAAGTTTATCATACTTATAAGAAAAAGCACAGTGTTTACAGATTTGTTATACTACTCAAGGATTCAGGCAAACTCTGAGGGATCTTGGAAGACATCTTTCATAGATAAAGGAGAACTGTGTGTGCATGCTAAGTTACTTCAGTCTTGACCAATTCTATGTGACCCTATGGACTGCAGCTTATCAGGCTTCTCTGTCCTTGGGATTCTCCAGACAAAAATACTGAAGTATGTTGCCGTGCCCCCCTTCTGCTATGTCTAATCCTTTTCTTGGTCTATGTTCTATAACTGCTTTCAAATCTGTGCAATGCTAAAATAAATTTTATGTTATGGCAATGAGTTGTCGGCTAGTCTTAGTCTCCAATTTGAGTTGTTTTTTTGGTTGGTTTGTTTGTTTCTATGTCTTGATAACTACTTAGCATTAAGAGACAAAGTTGAAGAGCTAAATAGACATTATTTTAAACTGAAATTTTAAGTTTAAATTGAAATAGCTCTACCATAGTTCATGGAATACATTGATATATTTCTGATGGTGTTCATTTGGCTCCAATATTGATTTTTTTCACGAAGAATAAAGTTTATATTAGTGTTATTGCCTGTGTTTTATACATACTCATTCAGATTGTAATTTAGAGGGTGACATTATTTCTTCACAGTGTAGCAACTTCACCATTTTTGGTTCCACTAGAAATAGTAAAATGAATACATCTAAATAGAAAATTGTTTGTTTTTTCATATCACATTATCATTTTGTATTCTCAATCCCCTACTCCAAATTTTAACAATTAATTAGCACAACATATTTACTTGTGAAGAAGAAAAATTTCTTTCAAATGGCACCATTTCTTTTGAAGAATAAAAAATAACAGATAAAATATGTAAATGATAATGTCAGTTTAGGATTCTGTTTTTGAAATTTTTTAAAGTTCAAGATGAATTTATAAAATGTAATCTTACAAAAATTGTCTCAGTTTAGCATTCAAACATTTAGCACAATTTTGATATAATTATTATTATGAGTATTATTTCAAATTTTGTGCTTACATTTTTCAAGAAATTGAAAAGTCACATAAGTGTATTTAAACCACATACACAATATTTTACATTTATAGTTTCCTGATAATATGCTCTAAAATAAAATATTTTTTAAAGAAATTATAAAACAACTGATCAAGGAAAAAGAAAAGCTTAGTTATTTGGGTATATAAACTTATTGACACGATATGTAGTTCTACTTTTAAAGTGTACCTATGACTGCAACACATGTGAGGAAACTGCCCTGATTTGCAATGATGTTCAATCATCTGTACATGCCTGCAGACAATCATCTGTACATGCCTGTCTATAGGCAGAGGAAAGACTTAGAACAGGAGCTCTGTAAAAGCAATTATTCCCTTGACTGTTATAGACGGGACATTAGAGGATACAGGGAAAAAAAAAAATATATATATATATATATAAGCTCTCAAGCCAAGATTTTGGCAAAGTTGTCATTGATTTTTAATATGATTTTAAAGACAAGTCAATCAATATAGTGCTTTGCTGTAGGTTGAAAATCACACATATGTATGTATTAGTCACCCAGTTGTGGTTGACTCTTTTCTATTCCATGGGCTGTAACCTGTCCATGGGATTCTCCAAGAAAGAATACTGGAGTGGGTTGGCATTCCCCTCTCCAGGGCATCTTCTTGCTGCAATGCAGGCATATTCTTTACCATCTGAGACACCAGGGAAGCCCCTGAAGATAATACTTATTGGTATATATGACTTATTCAGTTCTGATAAACCAATCTCCATTGATTAAACACTCAGCATGTTCTGAGCACTATGATTGGTGTAATATGAATTTTTAAAAATAAGTTTAAGAGGAATAGGCTTGAAGTTAGAAAGAGTTGCAATAGAATCCTGTCTTTGCCTTTTGGATGCATTCCTTTTTTGAATTAAATAATCTCCTTAGAAGTTAGAAATTTTAGTAAAAAATAGAGAAATATTGCCTAATTCCTTGAGTGGTTATGACTATGAAATTTTATAATCTGTTTTAAAATCTCAGCTCAATAGTCCCATAATAATTCTAGAAAAAGGACTGAATAAATGCAAGTTATTACTATTATCATACTACCACAAATCTGTTAGCATTAAGTGTGAAGACACAGTTACATGGGTGTTACTTTTCTGTCTCCCGGAGAAGTTCTTAACATATTTAAAAGGAAAAACTCCAAGAAGTATATCTCAAAACATCCTTAGTAAAGATTAAAATAGTTTAAAAATGTGGACTAAAATTTAAAAATGATTTATAAATATATTATTGTATATTTTTACAAGAAATACTTTTATGTAGATGGTAGTTTGATGGTTTTGAAACATTTATGGAAAAGTATTTTTTTAAATAATTAATTGAATGAGACAGGTAGCTGTATCAATTTAACTAACAGATGAGTTATTTTCTTTCTGAGAGAGAAATATTAAAATATAACAGCAATATTCACTCATGATATAAACTGGAAAGGAGTCAGTGATGAGGAAAGCATCATAATTATTAAGAATAATGAAATGGGCAAAAATGTATCACCAAAAATTACTTTATATCTCCCAGAAAAATTCAACTACACAAAAGCAATGCTAATAGCTAAGCAAAGTATTTATGCAGAAAGGAACTCAAAGAAATCATGTATTGATAACTGAAATGCTAGAACACCAGCAAAACTCATAATAAAAAGGATAGTATATGCTGCTTATATGTTAGTCTTTAAATTTTGTCTTTAATGTCATTTCCTCAAAATTTTAATATATGTAATCAGAATTATGCATAAAATTATTCCATTAACAGGAATAAAATATTTTTACATTTTTAGTACTCTTAGTGAAGAGCAAAAATAATGAGCCTAATCAAATATTTCTACTTGTCAAAAGATTCTTAGTAAGACAGACATGCTTGCTTGAGAGTAGTCTAACCAGCTAGAGGTTAGGTGATTTACAAAGGCATTTTTATTAGTCATATAAGTAAAATTTAATATCTTTAGAGCACAATATAAATAATGCTGGTGAGATTTTAGGAAATTAATAATTAATAGTTCTTTCATTCTCACTTTAGAACTAAGTGAAAAGTAAGACATACAGGAGATCCACAAACGGGGATAGATTTGGAAGTGTGGCTTTAGATTTGTTGATCAAGTATTGATAATGATTTGATAACAAAAACATATTTCACAGAAAACTTTTACCCATTTTTCTACTCCATCTGCTAATTATCTTTTAATAACTCAATTAATTCAGGAAATCTAGATCAATATGAAGCAGTCTTTGAGAGCTCTATAGCCAAAGATAGCCATATTTCTAAAAATTCATCTCAGTTGTTATCAACAGAGATCAAGAAAAGAATCAGAGTTTGAAGTCAGATGTAACAAAGAACAAGGGGGTATTTCCTGAGAGTAGGATTAGGGATTAATGAAAATATCTACTGCATCTCCAAATCAAAGCCTTGTGTGATGTTTCCCCAGTGGAATTTTAAAATTGCTGTACCTTGACTGCAACAATTTTAGCATAGAATCTTTAATATAAGTATACTCAAATACTCAACTGTATCCATAAATCCAGCTCAATAATGTATTCAGAGTATATTGCTTTGAGCAATGCAACTTCCTGTTGTGTTTTATTAAAAAATTATTGCCTAAATAAGCATAAAGCAACTAAATTTTTTTAAAAAATCACTATGGATTGATGACCATGAAGTACTTTTTTTTTTTAATTTTTAGTTGGAGAATAATTGCTTTACAATATTGTGTTGCTTTCTATCACACAGCAACATGAATCAGCAATAAGCATATATTTGTCCTCTCTCTCTTGAACCTCTCTCCCACCCCATTNATTTTAGCATAGAATCTTTAATATAAGTATACTCAAATACTCAACTGTATCCATAAATCCAGCTCAATAATGTATTCAGAGTGTATTGCTTTGAGCAATGCAACTTCCTGTTGTGTTTTATTAAAAAATTATTGCCTAAATAAGCATAAAGCAACTAAATGTTTTAAAAAAAATCACTATGGATTGATGACCATGAAGTATTTTTTTTTTTAATTTTTAGTTGGAGAATAATTGCTTTACAATATTGTGTTGCTTTCTGTCACACAGCAACATGAATCAGCAATAAGCATATATTTGTCCTCTCTCTCTTGAACCTCTCTCCCACCTCATCCCTGCCCTCTAAGTTGGAGCACCAGGTTTGAGCTTCCTGCATCATAGAGAAAATGCCTACCTGCTATCTATTTCACATATGGTAATTATATATTTCAATCCTACTCTCTACTTATACTCTCTTTTTCCCATTTCCCAAGTCTGTTCTCTATATCTGAGTCTCCTTGCTAATCTGCAAGTAGGTTCATCAGTACTAGCTCTCTAGATTTCATGTATGTGCTTTAGTATATGATAATTGTCTTACTCTTTCTGATTTACTTCACTCTGTATAATATAGGCTCTAGGTTTATCCACCTCAGTAAAACTGACTCAAATGCATTCCTGTTTATGGCTGAATAATAATGGAGAAGACTCTTGAGAGCCCCTTGGACTGCAAGAAGATCCAACCAGTCCATTCTGAAGGAGATCAGCCCTGGGATTTCTTTGGAAGGAATGATGCTAAAGCTGAAACTCCAGTACTTTGGCCACCTCATGCGAAGAGTTGACTCATTGGAAAAGACTGATGCTGGGAAGGATTGGGGGCAGAAGGAGAAGGGGATGAGAGGATGAGATGGCTGGATGGCATCATGGACTCGATGAACACTGAGTCTGAGTGAACTCTGGGAGATGGTGATGGACAGGGAGGCCTGGCATGCTGCGATTTGATTTATGGGGTTGCAAAGAGTCAGACACGATAGAGTGACTGAACTGAACTGAATATTCCATTGTATATATGTACCATGACTTCTTTATCCATTCCTTTTGTCATTGAACATTTAGCTTGCTTCCATGTCCTAGCTATTGTAAATAGTGCTGCAATGAATACTGGGGAACATGGGTCTTTTTCAAATATGGTTTCTTAACGGTATATACACAGTAGTGGAATTGTTGGGTCATATGGTAGTTTCATTCCTAGATTTTTAAGGAATATCAATAATGTCCTCCTGACTAGCTATGTCAATTTACATTCCTGTGAACAAAACAAGAGGGTTCACTTTTCTCCACACCCTCTCCAGCATTTAATGTTTGTAGATAATGGTTATTCTGATCTGACCAGTGTGAAGTGATACCTAATTTTTTTTTTTTTAATTTCTCTAGTAATGAGTGAGGTTGAGCATCTTTCATGTATTTATTTGGAGAAGGCAATGGCAACCCACTGTAGTACTCTTGCCTTTATTAGCTATCTGTATAAGTTCTTTGGAGAAATATCTGTGTAGGCGTTCTGCTCGGTTTTATTTGCTATTATTTTCTTCCATTCTGAGGTTGGTATTTTCATCTTGTTTATAGCTCCCTTTGCTGTGGAAAAACTTGTAAGTTTAATTAGGTCTCACTTGTTTATTTTTGTTTTTATTTCCATTAATCTAGAAGGTGAGTCATAAAGGACTTTGCTGTGATTTATGGCAACGAGTGTACAGCCTATGTTTTCCTGTAAGAATTTTATGGTTTCTGGCCTTCCTTTTAAGTCTTTAATTCATTTTGAGGTTTGTGTGTGTGTGTGTGTGTGTGTGTGTGTGTGTATGTGTGTGTGTGTGTCTGTGTGACTCTATGGTGTTAGGAGGTGTTCTATCAATATCAATAACCTCAGATATGCAGATGACACCACCCTTATGGCAGAAAGCAAAGAAGCACTATAGAGCCTCTTGATGAAAGTGAAAAAGGAGAGTGAAAAAGTTGGCTTAAAACTCAACATCCAGAAAACTAATATCATTACATCAGGTCCCATCACTTCATGGCAAATAGATGGGGAAACAGTGGAAATAGTGACAGACATTACATTTTTGTGCTTCAAAATCACTGCAGATGGTGACTGCAATCTTGAAATTAAAAGACTGTTATTCTTGGAAGGAAAGTTATGACCAACCTAGACAACATATTAAAAAGCAGAGATATTACTTTGCCAACAAAGGTCCATCTAGTCAAGGCTATGGTTTTTCCAGTGGTCACGTATGGATGTGAGAGTTGAACTATAATGAAAGCTGAGCACTAAAGAATTGATGCTTTTGAACTGTGGTGTTGGAGAAAATTCTTGAGAGATCCTTGGACTGCAAGGAGATCCAACCAGTCCATCTTAAAGGAAATCAGTCCTGATGCTGAAGTCAGGGCTGATGCTGAAGCTGAAACTCCAATACTTTGGCAACCTGATGTGAAGAACTGACTCATTTGAAAAGACTCTGATGCTGAGAAAGATTGAAGGCAGGAGGAGAAAGGGATTACACAGGATGAGATGGTTGGATGGCATCACTGACTCAATGGACATGAATTTGAGTAAACTCCGGTAGTTGGTGATGAACAGGGAGGCCTGGCGTGCTGCAATCCATGGGTTCACAAAGAGTCAGCCATGACTGAGCGACTGAACTGAGCTGAACTGAAGGAGGTGTCTGGTTTCATTCTTTTGCATGTAGCTGTCCAGTTTTCCCAGCGCACTTATCAAAGAGGCTGTCTTTTCTCCATTGTATATTCTTTCTTCTTTTGTTAATGACAAGATGCTCATAGGTATGTGGGTTATCTTTGTACTTTCTGTCTTGCTCTGTTGGCCTATATTTTGTACCAGTACAGTACTGTCTTTATAACTGTAGCTTTAGTATAGTTTAAAGTCAGGAAAGTTGATTCCTCCAGCTCCATTTTCCTTCCTCAAGATTGCATTGGCTATTCAGGATCATTTGTATTTCCAAACATATTTGATTTCTTTTTACTCTACTTCTGTGAAAATATCATTGGTAGATTGACAGGAATTGCATTGAATCTGTAGATTGCTTTGGATAGTATAGTTATTTTCACATTATTAATTTTTCCTATCTAAGAACATGGTATATCTCTCCATCTGTTTGTATCATCTTTGATTTTCTTCACCAATGTCTCATAATTTTCTGCACATAAGTCTTTTATTTCATTAGATAGGTTTATTTGTAGGGATTTTATTCTTTTTTTTCCCTTTTTTGCAATGATGAGTGGAATTGTTTCTTTAATTTCTCTTTCTGATAATTCATTGTTAATGTATATGAATGCAAGGGATTTCTGTATATGAATTTTATGTCCTATAGCTTTACTATATTTGATGATTAACTCTACTAATTTTAGGTGACATCTTTCGGGTTTTCAATGTATAAATCTATGTCATATGTAAACAGTGAGAGCTTTACTTCTTTTCCAATATGTATTCCTTTTATTTCTTTTTCTTCTCAGATTGCTGTGGCTAGCACTTCCTAATCTATGTTGAATATAAATGGACACTCTTATCTTGTTTCTGATTTAGAGGAAATTGTTTAAAGTTTTCACTGCTAACATAAACATTTGCTGTGAGTTTGTCATATATGGTCTTTATTATGTTTAAGTATGTTTCTTCTGCAGAGTTTTAACCATAAATGGGTGTTAAAGTTTGTCAAAAGCTTTCTCTGCATCTATTGAGGTGATTATAATGTTTTAATCTTTTAGTTTGCTAATATGATGTATCATACTGATTGTTTTGCATGTATGAAAGAATCCTTGCATTGCTGAAATAAGCCAACTTGATCATGAAGTATAATCATTTTAATGTATTGTTCGTTCTATTTACTAGAACTTTGTTGAGTATTTTTACATCTATTTTCATCAATGATATTGGCCTGTAATTTTATCGTGACATTTTTGTCTGATTTTGGTATCAGGGTGTTTGTAGTCTCACAGAATGTGGAAGTTTTCTTTCCTCTGCAATTTTCTGGAAGAAACTGTGCAGAATAAGTGTCAATGCTTCTTTAAACCATGGTAGAGTTCGCCTGTGAAGCCATCTGATCCTGGGCTTTTGTTTGCTGGAAAATTTTTTTATTACAGATTTGATTTCTGGGCTTGTGATTGATCTTTTCATATTTTTTTATTACTTCCTGGTTCAGTTTTGAAAAATTATACTTTTCTAAGATTTTGTCCATTTTTTAAAATCTGTCCATTTTACTGGCATATAGTTGCTTTTAGTAGTCTCTTATGAACCTTCACATTTCTGCATTGTCTGTTGTATCTTCTCCTTTTTCATTTATTGATTTGAGTCACCGTTTTATTCTTGATGAGTCTGCAAAGTTGTCATTTTTTTTAAATCTTATGAAAGGACCAGCTTTTAGTTTTTTTGGTCTTTACTATTGTCTCCATTTCTTTTTCACTTATTTCTGTTCTGATCTTTAAGGCCAGGAGTATTTTGACTTCCCTTTTTTCAGTAGAAGTGTTCATTGCAATTATTTCACCTTTGTTTTACCACTGAATACTTGGTGAAGCCAGGAAAAGTATAAATAACCTCAGATACACAGTTGATGCCACCCTTATGGCAGAAAACAAAGAGGAACTAAAGAGCCTCTTGATGAAAGTGAAAAAGGAGAGTGAAAAAGCTGGCTTAAAACTAAGCATTCAAAAAACTAAGATCATACTATCCAGTTCCATCACTTCATGGCAAATGGATGGGAAAACAATGGGAACAGTGACAGACTTTATTTTCTTGGGCCCCAAAATCACTGCAAGTGGCAACTGCAGCCATGAAATTAAAAGTCATTTGCTCCTAGGAAGAAAAATTATGAACAACCTAGACAGCATATTAAAAAATAGAGACATTACTTTGCTCACAAATGCCCATATAGTCAAGATGTGTTTTTCCCAGTAGTCATGCATGGATGTGAGAGTTGGACTATAAAGAAGCCTGAACACTGAAGAACTGATGCTTCTGAACTGTGATATTGGAGAAGACACTTGAGAATTCCTGGGGACTGCAAAGAGATCAATTCAATGTCAATCCTAAAGGAAATCAATCCTGAATATTCATTGAAAGGACTGATGCTGAGGCTGAAGCTCCTTTACTTTGGCCACCTGATGTAAAGAGTTGATTCATTGGAAAAGACTCCAATGCTGGGAAAGATTGAGGGCAGGCTGAGAAAAGGATAACAGAGGATGAGATGGTTGAATGGCATCACTGACTTGATGGACATGAGTTTGAGCAAACTCTGGGTGATGGTGATGGGCAAGGAAGCCCAGCATGCTGAAGTCCATGAAGTTGCAAAGAATTGGACATGACTGAACAAGAACTTGGTGAACTCAGGCTGATAATGTACATGAGTCACATCTGACTTGATATAAAGATTGCTATATATCACCAGAGATTTGAGACTTTTGAATTGGATGTAGTGATCGGTTGAAATTTTTGTGGAGACATGATGAATGTTTTCTTTAATGGTAATAAGATAAAGAGATATTTTATGATCAAAATTGTGGCTATTTTTATCAAGTGGCTTATGGGTGAAAGTGAGAAGTGTCATTTCAGAGTTGAAATAATAAAAAGATCCCTCATCGTATGCCATATTTTTTTTTATTCTTGAAGTAATCCTGAAACATTCATGTTGAGATTGTGGAGACACAACAGATAAATGTAAGTTTGTTAAACTGCCAGTTACAAGGAGCTATCAAATAATTTCCCAAACTACTTCATAACTTCCTTTAATGGAAAACAAACACTTATTATATTAAAATCATGAAATGTGGTGATTTAATTTTTGCTATTGTAGTTCTAATTTTTATCTTATCTCTATATCATGTATATAGAGCCATAATTTACATGAAATTAAGCCTGCACATATAAAAATATAAACCAATGGAAAGCTCCTACAAATTGAGTGATTCACTTTTCTTTGCATAGTTGAGACATCAGGAGAGGTTTTCTTATAGAAGTCTTGCTCTTTCGGGACAAATGTCAGAGGGAAGGAAGTTTTCCCATAAACAAGACTGGGAGGAATATGTATTATATGTTCATTGGGACATTAACTTTACAAATATATGTACTACTTATAAAACATTTTAAAACATGTTAGTGAAGTGTGATCCATTAATTTCAGACATAAATAAATAAATGTTTCTATAATTATCCTCTAAATCAGGCCATTTTTTAAAGGTTAAATGGAACTCAATTAATAATTATGCCAGAAAAACTAATGTAAACTAGGACTCTTCTGATAAAACTAGGCCATATGATTACCCTCTCTAAAAGCTTTTTCAAAGTTCTGAAAGTTACTTCCATTTTCCTTTTCTTTCTTCTTCCTCTTGAAAAACAAATTGAAATAAAATCAAATAAAAATCTTCCTTTCTTTTCTTGAATGCAATTGATGAAAATATAGACTTTCATACCATTATTGGAGTTTAAACTTAAAAATGAAAATATTCTTGGAGACTGCACTGATTGGTGTATACATGTTCATCATCAAAGGCAGTCATTGGTAGCATAAATTGGAGCGGGCTGAGAATAAGGGTGTGAGGGTTCCCAGAGTAAAACAAAGGGCAATAAGTAATGACTGCGTGCCTTAAAGACAAATTTCACTTACTTCAGTCTTAAAAAGAGCCAGCAATGTCTGAATATATAGTTCTTAAAAGTGAATTATCATTAACCTTGAAAGAAATTTCATGGTGCATGTTATATTGTTCTCATTTTATTTCTAATTTCAGACTGAGGTCTACTGCCAAGCAACTTTTTTTCTCCTTCAATAATTACCTGAAATCCAAACTTCAACATGAAGTTTTCAGTGATTAAGTCATTTAAATAAATTAAATAGTCTTGAGCAATAATCAGTCAGAGCAGTTATCCATTTTAGATGAGTCATCTGAATAAAAACTGCTTAAAAAAATCCTCTTCAATCGCATTTAGCCTGAAAATTTTCTATAATTGCCTTAATTTCTTAGCACAATTACTAAATGTCCACACACTTCTTTTACAATTTTACTACCCAATTTATTTTCTCTTGCTCATCAGCTTTGCAAATTAATAGTATGTTAAGTACATCAGGGTAGCTTACTTGAAAGGAATGTTAAAGTGAATTTTTGTAAATGACTAATAAACGTGCTTCAAAAGACATCCAGGAGTCTTTAAGATTCTCATTCTGGAATAAACCTGTATTTGTGTCCAAATAAAATTTTTCTGTTGACATTGAAATTCGTTAATGTCCACAAAGTTATTAAAAGTGATAAGAATAACTACTCATTCATTTAGTCCCCCAAATGAAGCAGGTTTATTCTAGGCATTTTATGTATATTGTCTTATGTTTATTCTAGAAATAAGGCTGTAAGCTATATTTATGATTATTTTAATCTTTGGACCTTACACACAAATCAGGCATTTTCTACATAAATATAGTTTTATATGTTTTCTTTCAAAATTTCTAACTTTTGTAAAATTAGCAAATTCTATAGAGACACAGAGCACATCTTGTCTCTTCTACTTGTTCTGCACCACCTTTACCTCATTCAAGAAGAATAATGGTATTACATTTCAGGAAATTTTCTTAACCACAAATGTTAAAATTTTAGGAAATTACTTTCTATGAAAAAATGAATAAAACATAATGTAAAGTAACAGAGCTGACTCAAAATTAACAGTTGTTTTTGTTGTAATTTGGCAAAAACTATTGTATGACTTCAGCTATTTATATGTCTCATGCTTGTATTACATCTGCCAATGCATGAGATAATTAGTTAATTTTTCTTTCACTCCATATGGAGCGAAAGAAACCTATAAGAAAACCTCTCTTGATTTCTAAGCTCTACATACAAAGAAAAACACGTTAATTATAAAATGAAGCACAAATTTGTAAGCAAAGAGAATAATTGTATGTCAGATACTAAAATTGACCCACAATCATTTCATGCTTTAATTTCTTGCTAAAAACTCCCCAATTGTAACATTGTGAATAATTGTGGCTTATGCCTGGACAAAATAGAAGCCAGTCTTATCAAAATGGTTTTCTTTGACAGATCATTATTTTCCCAATTTCCCTTTCCACTTGGAATAGCTCTGGGACCCATCTCTGTCCAGTTACATGTTGTACTGTTGGAAAATAACCTTGATGCAATGGTTGCCTCCACAAACACTACAAGCATGCTATCCCAGGGGGCATGGGCCAGAAAGTTTACAAACCAAATTAAAATGATCCAGTCACAGTGCTTATCAAAATTAAGTGAAATGCAAGGGAGAGAGGTGATATTGATTAACACATTTAGGATAGGATGCAAGCAAGATGGAAGCACCTCATTTTCTGAATCCTAGATATGCAGTGTTTGTGCGTGTTGTTTCTTTGTCTTATCAAATGCCCTGCTGGTAGGTATGAGGACCAGAATGGAGACTGTTAACAACTGAGCCAAATGACAGATTCCCTGAGCCAAAGACATTTGCTCCACTAGAGAGTTGCAAGAAAAAGTATACATTACCAAAGTAGTAGCTTCTCAAAAATTCTGATGAGTAGCCATGGCATGTATTTGTGTCTCTTTAGCAGAGAACACATAGGGTTAGAATGGATGTTACCAGTAGGTGACCCAATCAGTTCAGTTCAGTTGCTCAGTCGTGTCCGACTCCTACTCTTTGCGACCCCATGAATCACACCACTCCAGGCCTCCCTGTCCATCACTAACTCTTAGAGTTTACCCAAACTCATGTGCATCAAATCGGTGACGTCCATCCAGTCGTCTCATCCTCTGTCGTCCCCTTCTCCTCCTGCCCCCAATCCCTCTCAGCATCAGGGTCTTTTGCAGTGAGTCAACTCTTCACATGAGGTGGCCAAAGTATTGGAGTTTCAGCTTTAGCATCAGTCCTTCCAATGAACACCCAGGACTGAACTCATTTAGGATGAACTGAATGACTCTCCTTGTAGTCTAAGAGACTCTCAAGAGTCTTGTTCAACACCACAGTTCAAAACATCAGTTCTTCGGTGCTCAGCTTTCTTCACAGTCCAACTCTCACATTCATACATGACCACTGGAAAAACCATAGCCTTGACCAGATGGACCTTTGTTGGCAAAATAATGTCTCTGCTTTTTAATATGCTATCTAGGGTGGCCCAATAAGACCTCATAAATATTTAGTGCTGGAATATTTTGAGACACTTATGTATATCAGGCCTCAGATGTATTTGTGTGTGTGTTCTCAGTCTCACTCTTTGCAACCTCATGCACTGCAGAATGGATCAGGCTTCTTTGTCCATGGTATTTCCCAGCCAAGAATACTAAAGTACGTTGCCATTTCCTTCTCCAGGCTATCTTCCTGACTCAGGGATTGAACCCACATCTTCTGCATTGGCAAGTGGATTCTTTACCACTGAGCCACCAGGGAAGCCCCACATGTATATTTAGTATATCATAAATATTTACTACACCAGTACCTCATGAAGATTAAGTGTCTCTTGGTTCTCCAAACACCATCGGCTTATTAACACTTCATCGACTTACCTTTTAAGTAATATAACNAGGGATTGAACCCACATCTTCTGCATTGGCAAGTGGATTCTTTACCACTGAGCCACCAGGGAAGCCCCACATGTATATTTAGTATATCATAAATATTTACTACACCAGTACCTCATGAAGATTAAGTGTCTCTTGGTTCTCCAAACACCATCGGCTTATTAACACTTCATCGACTTACCTTTTAAGTAATATAACTTATGAAATCTGCTTATGTCTAACAACTATTTGCTTACTGGTTAACATGTCTATGTTCAAAATGATGTAAGATAATTAAATATTCTCAAAAGCAAATGCAAATTTCAGATATAAGGGAAAAACGCTTCAGAGCATATAGGGAAATTATTTTTAATTGATAAAATCAGACCTCATGTTTTCTGTCTGCTTGCTTCCTTTCAGCTTGGGATGCTGGTATAAAGACATAACTGTGAGAGCCATGCTGTTTCTATAATGTTGAAAAGCCAACATGCTAGAGAACAAGTTGTTACAGGTTGGAAAAAAATTTTTTCTGTGTTCTTAACAACATTTTTTTTTCTCCAATGAACGTAAGATGTAATCTCTCCATTTTGTTCCTTGGAAGTGCATGCATGTGTGAATGCTGTTATGCCCAACTTTTTGCAACATCATGGACTGCAACTCACCATGCTCCTCTGTCCACGGAATTTTCAGGCAATAATACTGGGGTGAGTTGCCATTTCCTCCTCCAGAGAATATCCCAGACTTAGGAATCAAACCTTCATCTTCTATGTCTCCTGCACTGGCAGTTGGATTCTTTACCACTGATCCATCCTAGGAAGTGNACATTTTTTTTTCTCCAATGAACGTAAGATGTAATCTCTCCATTTTGTTCCTTGGAAGTGCATGCATGTGTGAATGCTGTTATGCCCAACTTTTTGCAACATCATGGACTGCAACTCACCATGCTCCTCTGTCCACGGAATTTTCAGGCAATAATACTGGGGTGAGTTGCCATTTCCTCCTCCAGAGAATATCCCAGACTTAGGAATCAAACCTTCATCTTCTATGTCTCCTGCACTGGCAGTTGGATTCTTTACCACTGATCCATCCTAGGAAGTGTATATATATATATATATATATATATATACACACATATAATATATATTTTATTTATTTTCTTTCATATATGTATATATATATATATATGCATGTATTAGTATTTATTTCATTTAACACATGTATTATCTATATATATTCAAGAATATTACATATTTATATGTATACATAGATAAGGATACATATGTATATGTAGATAGGGAGACATACATGCAAAATATTATATATGTATTATAGATAGATATAGATATACATACATGTGCACACAAACATATATATATACACATATATGTCTTTTATAGCAAGTTAGTCTATTAATTATTTCATTTCACAAATGTATGTGTGTGTCTTGTAGTAATAAAATATATAATCAAAGTAGTGCTACCTTACTTGAAGGAAATAAGCTATCTTTGCTTTTATCTTTGAATACAATGTAATAGTTGATATAGTTAGTACACAATTAAGGGCATATGTGAACTATATCATTAAATGTTTAAGGAAATAAAGTCAGTTTAGGCACAATTATCAAGAAAAAGTAACAAAGAATTTGGATGTACAATTAAATTCAGAAAATAACTATGAAGAAAAGTAATGTGAAGTATTTGTAAAAAGTATTAAACATTCAGGTTTTATTACAAATAATACTGTGTAATACTTGAGACATAACACTAGAACTATAACAGGGAGTTATCATCACTGGTGAAACTCAATGTGATTTTCCAAATATTCAAATGTGCTCTCTATTTCTCTTCAATTTTTAAAATTGAGGCAAATGTTTTTAAGCAATAGAGTTAAGATAGCCACTTTTAATATAAATCAACTTAGTGATGATACGCATGGATGAGATTTTTCAACTTTGTCTTAGAAGTTGATGCCATGATGAATTGAAAAGGAAATTAAAGGATGTAAGTTATATGAGAAGATATGCTCTGTGAAAAGTAAGAGATTTTAGTCTATAGTTGAGTTATCAGTCAATAAGGAAGTTTATGACCCACTTGTGGCACCAATCAAACATGAACTGTGGTGTTTTTTCTTGTATTTGGTTTCCAAGCAACTCTTCCTTCCTTCTTACTGTAAGAGATGCAACTTTTTAAGCAAAATGACTAGGCCAAGATGTTCACTTGGCCCTTGTTAGACAGATGACAATCCATTTCATGATGGGAGGGACAATATAGAGAAGTGATTAAGACAGCTCTGGAGCCAAATGTTCCAGTTTCACATCCTGCTTATGATACTTACTAGCTGTATGATTTAGTAAAAGTTAGTGGACCTCTCTGTGGCTCTGCTTTTTCAACTGGGAGGTTTAAGTGTGTTGGTAAACAATAAGTATGGACTAGTATACTTATGGGTTTAGTAAATATTAAAAAATTAAGTAAAAATTCTCACATATCTTTGAAGCTAGGGTGGCATGTATAAAGACAAAAATATAAGTTACTTCTGTTTCTGGGAAGATGGAGAACTTTTTTTTTTTCTATTTCTCCTGCTAAATATTTCTCCTCCTAACTATTATGTATAAAACAAACAAAAGAAGATTCTGAAAGGAAGGGAGAATAAGGCAGACCAGCTAGGTCCGTTGATAGCTAAGAAAATTACAATGGTAAGTCTCCAGGGTTTTCTTATTGCCTCAAATACTCTGTACCAGACAATAGAGAAACTGGTAATTTTAAAATGCCAATGAAATAGAAAAACAACACACATTCTATATAACCAAGAGACAATAAAGGAGTAGCCTCAGAAGATGGAAAACTTTTAGACAATAGATAGTCTGCTGCAGCCAACACCACAGAGAAATGTGGCCTTATCTTCATCCAAACCAGGAAAAATCTTAGTGGGAAGTCTAAAACACAACATTGGAGAGGTTACAAAGAGGTACAGCAAAACATCTGCAAGGGCAATGTCAAAAAAAAGCTGAGCAGGGAGTTGTGAAAATTTCATCTTCTCCAAATGGTAACAAGTCCCCTCCCTACAACCTAACATATGAAGAGAGACCACATTGGAAGGTTGGACTTCCATCTCTACCCACCAGTAATGAGGCAGCCCTTCTCACACCTGCAGATGTAGTGTCAGAAGGGAACAATTGGAGGGAACTTTCAGCATCATCTGCAAAGAACCAGGCTACATTTCTCCCTTCCTGTCTGTGGTTATTACGTGGGAAACTCCCTCAGAACTTGAGGACTCAAAGACACCAGAACACCTAAGTATTTCATACTGTTAAAACATTTCTTTAAATGCAAAAATAAGAGAACCATCAAGTATAATAAGAATGCCTTTTCTATTCTTCAGAGTTTTTCATCACTTCCTTCAATTAGAGAGCTTCCTGATTATCTTCCCAATAAATCCATTTTTATTAAAATTTTTCTTAGTTTCTGTTGTTTTCCCTTAAAAAGTTTTAACATATAGCTATGAAGTGTACATAAATTATTTAAATAGTCTTTTGTCATCATTTTCAGTATTTTGTTTTTGCTGTTGCTGTTCAATTGTAAAGTCATGTTTGACTCTGCAGCTGCATCAACTGCAGCATCCCAGGCTTCCCTGTCTTCACTATCTCCCAGAATTTGCTCAAACTCATGTCCATTGAGTTGGTGATCATCCAATCACCTCATCCTCTGCTTCCTCTTCTCCTGTTGCCTTCAATCTTTCATAGCATCAGGATCTTTTACAATGAGTCAGCTCTTCTCATTAGGTGGCCAATATATTGGAGCTTCAGCCTTAGCATCACTTTCTGAATATTCAGGGTCGATTACCTTTAGGACTGACTGCTTTGATGTCCTTGCAGCCCAAGTCCTACAATTACAAAGCATCTGTTCTCTAGCACTCAACTTCTTTATGGCCCAACTCTCATATCCATACATGACTAATGGAAAAAATCATAGCTTTTACTAGACAGATTGTTGGCAAAACAATGTATCTGCTTTTTAATATGTTGTCTAGGTTGGTCATAGCTTTTCTTCCAAGGAGCAAGTATCTTTCAATTTCATGGCTGCAGTCACCATTTACTGAGATTTTGTAGCCCAAGAAAATAAAGTCTGTCACTGTCCATATCTATCTGCCATGAAGTGATGGGATGGATGCCATGGATCTTCATTTTTTGAATGTTGAGTTTTAAGTCAGCTTCTTTATTCTCTTTTCTCACCCTCATCAAGAGGCTTTAGCTCCTCTTCACTTTTTGCCATTAGAATGGTATCATCTGCATATCTGAGGCTGTCTATGTTTCTCTGGGAATCTTGATTCTAGCTTGTGATTATAAGAGGTAAATGATAATTTATGCAGTATACATAATTTGTATACAGTAATTTGCTTACTCCATACCTACTTCAATTCCTAAAGGCCTTCTTATATTATGAATACTAGAATGCTTTATATATATCCTAGATCCACTTATAGCTTTTATTTCTTCATTTTTTTCTCATGTGATATGGGTTCCACCAACAGTCACAAAAGGGAGCAAGCTTTGAGTCTTCACTCAGGGAAGTCGGGGTTTGAAGCAGAAATATTTAACTCTTGTAAGGCAGGGGTTCTTAATTATTTTTGTGCCATTGACCTGTTTGATAGTGATAAGTTGTGCTAATACTCTTGTAGCCTGCACTTTATATTCAAAACAATAAAAAGCTAAACTTCAGTTCAAAGATATAGAAATATTTCTTTTCAAGTTCAAGAAAGTATAGAATGTCAATGAAACATGATTCACCATCAATTCCTAAGGATGTCTCTAGGTGTAAAGATGTGGTGATAGATGTCAGTATATATGGGGAGATACCATTCAAGATATCTTTCAAAGGAAGATGCTGTTGGGGTTCCCTTGTGGCTCAGCTAGTAAAGAATCTGCCTGCAGTTTGGGAGACCTGGGTTCAGTCTCTCAGTTGAGAAGATCCCCTGGAGGAGGGAAAGGTTACTTACTCCAGTATTCTGGCCTGGAGGATTCCATGGACTGTAGAGTCCATGACCTCGCAAAGAGTCAGACATAAATTTTGAATGACTTTCATAACCTTTCAAGAGGATGCCAAATTCTTTTGTTGACTAACAGGACTAATCCTATATATGTTTGAACATTTATCCTTATCTTATTTTATATTATCTAATGTTATTAAATTTTAAGCCACTCCTATAAATTCTGGACCCTACCTATTATTTTCTTTAAAAATTTAGCTTGAAGGAATTCTGTTGTCTGCAGCTAACAATAGTGACCTATATAATAATCGATTAAAGAAATGGTTGTGGGAAAGAAGTAAGCTAAAAGTAAATGAGAATTCAAAAGTGTTTTTCTGACCTAGAGTTTTAGAGTTTGAAGGTTAGAGAGATCTGGTTGGAAGAAACCCTGGTAATCTCTAGTATACAATGATGAAACAAGGTTTAAACCATTTAACATGGGTACTTTGAATAAAATCCCTACTGAAAGTAAAACTTTGAGTGGCAGTTATAATGATATTTTGAAAAACTGATATGTTTGCTGTTTCTAAATTTAATGGAGAGCTTAACAAATATTATTTACTTAATTAAATTGTTAGATAAAAGAATAGGTCAGAGAACCACTGGGTTTCTTCTTGAGGTAACACAGTTTGTATAGCTTAATATCAGGTGTAGAATCAGAACTTGAGTGGTACTGAAATATAAGATATATTTACAGTAATTCTAGAGCTCTTATCTGAAAGTTGGGTTGTTGTTTAGAATAGTGAGGAATTAGGAAACAATGGAGATATTTAGTTGCTGCTTAATATGTTAAATGAAAAAATTTAAGGCATTTTCCTTCTCAGTAGAAATAGTCCTTCTTCCGTAATGACCTCTTTTGAGGATAGTTATCTCTCAAAGGTATATAAATTTTCCTCAGGTCCTACTTATACCACAGTATAACATATCATCCCCAGGCCCAAAATTGTACCTTGTTACACATTAGAATTTACCTGTAGAGGTTAAAGTACCCTGCTGTTTTTCTTGACCACTTAAGATTTTCTGAGAACGTGGCCTAGCCATTTGCTTCTTTAAAATATTCTCCAGAAGAAGCTTATAATCTCACCACAAATTTTACATACAAGATATATAAATACACACATATGTACATAATTCCTGTTGTTGTTTAGTTGCTATGTCATGCCTTACTCTTTTGTGACCACATGGACTGTAGCCCACCAGGTTCCCCTGTCTGTGGAATTTAAAGGCAAGACAATTGGAGTGGGTTGCCAGTTCTTTCTCCAAGGGGGTCTCCCCCAACATTGTCAGAAAGATTCTTCACCTCTAAACATTGTATATATATATGTGTGTGTGTGTGTGTGTGTGTGTGTGCACATATATGTACATATATATAATACATTCATATATTTATATATTTACTGTAGTGTATAAACACTATATATATGTTATATATGTGTATTTTATACATATGTATGTGCATGTAGGCTTCCCTGCCAGTTCAGTTGGTAAAGAATCCGCCTGCAATGCAGACGACCCTGGTTCAGTTCCTGGGTCATGAAGGTCTGCTGGAGAAGGGCTAGGCTATTCACTCCAGTATTCTTAGGCTTCCCTTTTGGTTAAGCTGGTAAAAAATCTGCCTGCAATTTGGGAGACTTGGATTCAACCCCTAGGTTGGGAAATCCCCTAGAGAAGGGAAAGGCTTCCACTCCAGTATCCTTTGACATTTATGTGTGTGTGTGTGTGTGTGTGTGTGTGTATAATGTTATCATCTTCATCCAACTGCCCCAAAAAAACAAAACAAGACAAATATGGAGGAAACATGAAATACTTTACTCCTAAGATAAGGAGGGCATATTTCACTTCCACTCATACAGCAGAACAGTGACAGCTTCCATCTTAAGGTAAAAGAAGAGTGGAAATGTAGTTACCATGTGTTTCCAGGAAAATAAAGACAAGGATAAGATTTAGCTAGCATGTGCCTCTGAGAGTAATTATGGAATATAAATGGAAAAAGAGAAAATTTAATATTGCATAACAGGATAAGAAAGCTCTCAATTCAGTATCAAGTTTCATGAACACTGATTACCCATCATATTTCTGGTACCATTCTCTTTTTAGCTTCTTCTCACCCCTTTCAACACCAATAGTCACTTCCCAAACCCACATAACTATGTTTTTTGTATATTATAATATTTTAACTCATTTCTACTTAAACCTTTGCCACCTACATACTATGCTCACAATCATGCTTTTGTTAAATAAATAGACCCATTAACATTTTTCTGAAGCAAAAGAAGAATTTTTCTATCCATGTAAGCCAGCCAGCTCAAAATGTTATTGCTGCTCAGTCACTAAGCCCTGTCTTACTCTTTGATTCACCATGGACTGCAGCAGATCAGGCTCCTCTGTCCTCCACAGCCTCTTGGAGTTTGCTCAAATTCACATTCACTAAGTTGGTGATGCTATTTAACCATCCCATGCTTTGCTGCCCCCTTTTCCTTTTGCCTTAAATCTTTCCCAAGCATCATTTCCAAAGAGTTTGCTCTTCACATCAGGTGGCCAAAGTATTGGAGCTTCAGCTTCAGCAACAGTTTTAGCAATGAATATTCAGGACTGATCTCCATTAAGATTGACTAGTTTGACCTCCTTGCAGTCTCAAAATATAGATAGATTTAAAAACAAACAAGTTTCCTTTCTGTCATAGAATCTTCCAAAATCCTTACACTTTCTATTCCTATATTAAAAGTTAGCATCAATATTTAAAGATGGCCTGCCAGATGAGAGATACTATTGCCAGGAAGACAAACTCATCACAGTATTCATGNAAATCTGCCTGCAATTTGGGAGACTTGGATTCAACCCCTAGGTTGGGAAATCCCCTAGAGAAGGGAAAGGCTTCCACTCCAGTATCCTTTGACATTTATGTGTGTGTGTGTGTGTGTGTGTGTGTGTGTGTGTGTGTATAATGTTATCATCTTCATCCAACTGCCCCAAAAAAACAAAACAAGACAAATATGGAGGAAACATGAAATACTTTACTCCTAAGATAAGGAGGGCATATTTCACTTCCACTCATACAGCAGAACAGTGACAGCTTCCATCTTAAGGTAAAAGAAGAGTGGAAATGTAGTTACCATGTGTTTCCAGGAAAATAAAGACAAGGATAAGATTTAGCTAGCATGTGCCTCTGAGAGTAATTATGGAATATAAATGGAAAAAGAGAAAATTTAATATTGCATAGCAGGATAAGAAAGCTCTCAATTCAGTATCAAGTTTCATGAACACTGATTACCCATCATATTTATGGTACCATTCTCTTTTTAGCTTCTTCTCACCCCTTTCAACACCAATAGTCACTTCCCAAACCCACATAACTATGTTTTTTGTATATTATAATATTTTAACTCATTTCTACTTAAACCTTTGCCACCTACATACTATGCTCACAATCATGCTTTTGTTAAATAAATAGACCCATTAACATTTTTCTGAAGCAAAAGAAGAATTTTTCTATCCATGTAAGCCAGCCAGCTCAAAATGTTATTGCTGCTCAGTCACTAAGCCCTGTCTTACTCTTTGATTCACCATGGACTGCAGCAGATCAGGCTCCTCTGTCCTCCACAGCCTCTTGGAGTTTGCTCAAATTCACATTCACTAAGTTGGTGATGCTATTTAACCATCCCATGCTTTGCTGCCCCCTTTTCCTTTTGCCTTAAATCTTTCCCAAGCATCATTTCCAAAGAGTTTGCTCTTCACATCAGGTGGCCAAAGTATTGGAGCTTCAGCTTCTGCAACAGTTTTAGCAATGAATATTCAGGACTGATCTCCATTAAGATTGACTAGTTTGACCTCCTTGCAGTCTCAAAATATAGATAGATTTAAAAACAAACAAGTTTCCTTTCTGTCATAGAATCTTCCAAAATCCTTACACTTTCTATTCCTATATTAAAAGTTAGCATCAATATTTAAAGATGGCCTGCCAGATGAGAGATACTATTGCCAGGAAGACAAACTCATCACAGTATTCATGCTATTCAGAAACACACTGTGAATTATGTCACATGGTATATACATAAGTGCCCTGTCACAAACACGTATGTGCTCAGTAGTCTTTTTTGTTGTTGTTGTTCTTTCTTTCTCTTCTTTCTTCTGATCCAGTCTTCTCTGTTAGAGCCTTTCGTCTTGGTTTCCCAACATATACTTTGGTTGACTTCTTCAGTCTCACATTTATGACCTTCTCTATGACATAAGGATAGGATATGGTACAAGGAGTGTAGAATTCTAAGAACCTTTCAAATAAGTGAATAAGCACTAGAAATATAATTTTCCTAAATCTGTTCTATTTGTGTGAAATGTGTCTAATTTTAGAAGTATAATCCTTAATTTTATTTCCTTAAAAAATATTTCTTAAATATATTATTCTATGACTTACCTTGTTGTTGCCATTTTTCCTAGAGTGGCAACATTCAGTAGAAATATATATGCAATGTGTCTATTATGTAATGAAATAAATTCCTTAAGTTAGTATGCTGTGCAGTGCTTCAGATGGTGAACAACCTAACTGCTTTTCATCACTCTATACTGATCAGATCAGTTCAGTTCAGTTCAGTCACTCAGTCATGTCTGCCTCTGCAACTCCATGAATTGCAGCACGCCAGGCCTCCCTGTCCATCACCAACTCTTGAAGTTCACCCAGACCCATGTCCATCGAGTCAGTGATGCCATCCAGCCATCTCATCCTCTGTCATCCCCTTCTCCTCCTGCCCCCAATCCCTCCCAGCATCAGAGTCTTTTCCAATGAGTCAACTCTTCGCATGAGGTGGCCAAAGTACTGGAGCTTCAGCTTTAACATCATTCTTTCCAAAGAACATCCAGGACTGATCTCCTTTAGAGTGGACTGGTTGGATCTCCTTGCAGTCCAAGGGACTCTCAAGAGTCTTCTCCAACACCACAGTTCAAAAGCATCAATTCTCTGGCGCTCAGCCTTCTCCATAGTCCAACTCTCACATCCATACATGACCACTGGAAAAAGCATAGCCTTGATTAGATGGACCTTTGTTGGCAAAGTAATGTCTCTGCTTTTGAATATGCTTTGCAGGTTAATCAAAACTTTCCTTCCAAGGAGTAAGTGTCTTTTAATTTCATGGCTGCAATCACCATCTGCAGTGATTTTGGAGCCCCCCAAAATAAAGTCTGACACTGTTTCCACTGTTTCCCCATCTATTTCNTTTGCAGGTTAATCAAAACTTCCCTTCCAAGGAGTAAGTGTCTTTTAATTTCATGGCTGCAATCACCATCTGCAGTGATTTTGGAGCCCCCCAAAATAAAGTCTGACACTGTTTCCACTGTTTCCCCATCTATTTCCCATGAAGTGATGGGACCAGATGCCATGATCTTAGTTTCTGAATGTTGAGCTTTAAGCCAACTTTTTCACTCTCCTCTTTCACTTTCATCAAGAGGCTTTTTAGTTCCTCTTCACTTTCTGCCATAAGGGTGGTGTCATCTACTATCTGGGCTAATTGGTATTTCTCCCAGCAATCTTGATTCCAGCTTGTGCTTCTGCCAGCTCAGCGTTTCTAATGATGTACTCCGCATATAAGTTAAATACACAGGGTGATAATCTACAGCCTTGACATACTCTTGCTTCTTTTCCTAAGAAGCAAGCAAATTTTTTTTAATTTTTTAAACATATCCTTCAGATGAAGAGCTCAATTTTCTTTTACCCAAATATGATACCAGAAATTTCTTCCATAGTCACTGAAAATAGTCATAAATGCCTTTTCTATCTCTCCCATGTTTGTTTAATAGTGTTTTTGTCAACAAGTAAAACATTGCTAAGTTATAAAGAACATTGATAGAGATTGATAACAGCTGATTTATAAGTTTATAAAACTCTGCTTATACCTACTTGTTATACATATTTCCTCAAATCTATATGAAGGACTGCTGACATTGTGAACATTTATTATAGGATTTTCCTTACATATAAAAACTTTTGCCTTCCTTAGATTCACAAATGTTCCTACGCTTTTTTTTTGAGAAATAATCTCTGTTTCTATTCAAATACTAGACTAGCACACATTTAGCCTACCTATCCAATACTAAATTCTTAGAAACAAGAAAAAAAAAAGCTAATGCATTGATAACAAGAAAAGAAAACTAGTGTCTCATAAACAATTCATAATCTTTCAGACATAGACCATAGACAAAATGAATTTAAAGAAGGAATCCATAGCCTAAAATATGTGGCATAGTATGCTCCTATTAATAAGAGCTCACAGTCTTCTGTCTGGACAGAAACAGACAGAAAAGACAGGAGGCACTGCACCACATTTCATCCTGCCTTTTCAGTTTTTCTCCTTTTCTGTGGCAGCCAAAGAAAGGTGTTATTAGTTTGATTACCCCCACAGAGACAACTAGGAAAAATTTTCCCTGTACATTGCTAACTTGTGTCAGACAATAGCCATGGAGACAGACACCTACAGGCAAAAGCACAGGGTTTAGGAATTGAGTTAGAGTGACAGGGCAATGCCTAAAGCAGCCGGCTATACACTGGAAGAAATGGGGGGCTCAAACCCAAATTTTCTTCTCAAGTTCTATGCCTTCCACCCCTTACACTCTTCTGCCATTCTCATAGAAAATAGATCAAACAAAAGCTGCGGGATCTGCTGCCAGGTCTTTACCCATAAGCAGGCTGTGCAAAGGATGCTATAGGCAATCTAGTAGAAAGTTCAGCTAGGAAAATAAGTACATTCCATAGCCAACACTAAGAAACAACTCAACCAGCACAAGAACTAACACTTCAGGAATCAAAGTTAATAGAACAAACAGAAAAGATGATTTCCACTAACTACACACTTAGAGGCATTAATGACACTGTGTAATATTCTAGCTATAGAAGAAAAAGCCAGATCAGGATTTGGAAAAATCAGCATATTCAATCAATTGTATGGTAAATATAAGTGGCCTATTTTAAGTTTATTAAAATATTAAAAAAGTAAAAAATATAGGACATGCAANACACAAGAACTAACACTTCAGGAATCAAAGTTAATAGAACAAACAGAAAAGATGATTTCCACTAACTACACACTTAGAGGCATTAATGACACTGGGTAATATTCTAGCTATAGAAGAAAAAGCCAGATCAGGATTTGGAAAAATCAGCATATTCAATCAATTGTGTGGTAAATATAAGTGGCCTATTTTAAGTTTATTAAAATATTAAAAAAGTAAAAAATATAGGACATGCAAGTGAAATATCAATACATAGTTTACATATTATAAATATATATGCTGTGCTCAGGTGCTCAGTCATGTCCGACTCTTTGCAACTCCATGAACTGTAGCCCATGCTGCTCCTCTGTCCATGGGACTGTCTAGGCAAGAATGCTAGAGTAGGTTGCCATTTCCTCTTCCATGGGATCTTTTTCTGACCCTGGGATCAAATTTGCATCTCCACCTTTTGCATTGGCCACCACTGAGCCACCTGGAAAACCCCATCATCTATTACCAATTCCAGTTTCACATCTTTCCTCTTACAAAACAATTTCATTATTTATTTTCTTTCCTCAGTTTTCAACATCTCCTCCCTCTTTTCTTTCAATCAATGATTGTATTTTACAGTGTCATGCTCCTCTGAGAAACGTTCTGATTTTGTTCATTCATTTGTTTGTTTGTCTGTTTGTTTTGTTTTGTTTTAACCCTCAGCTTCAAGTGTCCTTTTACTTTAAACAGCTAGCACCTGGAAATTTTTGTCAGAGGACTAACTAATCGATTCTGTTTTGTAAGAACAAAGAAATTCCAAGAACTGGGAATTTACAACTCTGGAGAATATTTAAACAATGAGTGATGGATATATGTATTTGAAAATCCAGCTCATTTGCCTTTCATCAGGACAACTTTTTATAATTTACGCTCCAGAATTCCCCTCTAAGATCAAATTAAAGATTTACTCTTCCAGAAAATGTCTTCTTTCTTGACTTCACTTTTGTTGTCCTGCCTGCCAGCCTATCCAATCTCTTTTTTGAAGTTTATTTATTTTTAATTGAAGGATAATTGCTTTATAGTATTATTTTGTTTTCTACCAAACATTAATATGAAACAGTCACAGATTTACCCATGTCCCCACCCACCTGAACATCTCTGCCACCTCCCTCACCATCCTACCCTTCTAAGCTGTTCCCTAGGCCCAGTCTGAGTTCCCTGAGTCATACAGCAAATTCACATTGACTATCTATTTTACATATAGTAATGCACATTTCCATGTTACTCTCTCCATACCTACTACCCACACCTTCTCCACCACCCAGCTGTGCCCGTGAGTTTGTTCTCAATGTCAGTGTCTCCATTGTTGTTCTGCAAATCAGTTCATTGGCACCATCTTTATAAATTTCATATATATGCCTTAGTATATGATAATCTTTCTCTTTTTGACTTACTTCACTCTGTATAATAATCTCTAGGTTCATCCTCCTCATTAGGACTAATCTGAATGCACTCCTTTTTATCAGTTCAGTTCAGCTCCTTAGCTGTGTCCAACTCTTTGTGACCCCCTGGACTGCAGAATGCCAGGCTTCCCTGTCCATCACCAACTCTCGGAGATCACTCAAACTCATGCCCATCAAGTCAGTGATGTCATACAACCATCCTATCCTCTGTTGTCCCTTTCTTCTCCTGCCTTTAATCTTTCCCAGTGTTAGGGTCTTTTCAAACGAGTCAGTTCTTCAAATCAGGTGGCCAAAATATCAGAGCTTCAGCTTCAGTATCAGTCCTTCCAATGAATATCCAGGACTGATTTCCTTTAGGATTGACTAGTTGGATCTCCTTGCAGTCCAAGGGACTCTCAAGAGTTTTCTCTAACAACACAGTTCAAAAGCATCAATTCTTCGGTGCTCAGGTTTCTTGATAGCCCAAATCTCACATCCATACATGATTACTGGATAAACTATAGCTTTGACTAGATGGACCTTTGTTGGCAAAATAATGTCTCTACTTTTTAATATGCTGTCTAGGTTGGTCATAGCTTTTCTTCCAAGGAGCAAGTGTCTTTTAATTTCCTCTTGATGAATGAGTAATATTCCCTTGTATTTGTACCTCAGCTTCTTAATCCATTCTTCTTTCAACGGACATCTAGAGTGCTTCCATGTCCTAGTTATTGTAAATAGAGCTGTAACAAATATTGGGTTGCATGTGTCTTTTGAAATTTTGGTTTCCTCAGGATATATGCCTAGTTGTGGGATTGCTAGGTCAAACAGTTTTTATTACTAGTTTTTTAAGGTGTTCTCCATTCTGTTCTCCATAATGGCTGTATCAATTTGCATTCCCACCAACAGTGCAAGAGAGTTCCCTTTTCTCTATAGCCTCTCTAACATTTATTATTTGTAGATTTTTTTTATGATAGCCATTCTGACTCGTGTGAGGTGAGATCTCATTGTAGTTTTGATTTGCATTTCTCTAATAGTCAGTGATGTTGAGCATCTTTTCATGTGTTTATTAGCTGACTATATGTCTTCTTTGGAGAAATGTCTGTTTAGATATTTTGCCCATTTTTTTTATTGGGTTAATTATTTTTCTGATATTAACTTGTATGAGCTGCTTGTATATTTTTGAAATAAATCATTTGTCAGTTTCATTTGCTATTATATTTTCCCACTCTGAGGGTTATCTCTTCACCTGGTTAATAGCTTCCTTTGCTGTGCAATAGCTTTTAGGTTTAATTAGATGTCACTTGTTTATTTTTGGTTTTATTTCCATTGCTATAGGAGGTGGGTCATCGAGGATCTTGCTGTGATTTGTCATAGCATATTCTGCCTATGCTTTCCTCTAAGAATTTTATAGTTTCTGGTCTTACTTTTAAGTCTTTAATTCATTTTGAGTCTATCTTTGTATATGGTATTAAGAAGTGTTCTATTTTCATTCTTATACACATAAGTGTCCAATTTTACCAGCCCCACTTATTGTAGAGGCTATATTTGCCTTATTGTATATTCTTGCCACCTTCATCAAAAANCATATTCTGCCTATGCTTTCCTCTAAGAATTTTATAGTTTCTGGTCTTACTTTTAAGTCTTTAATTCATTTTGAGTCTATCTTTGTATATGGTATTAAGAAGTGTTCTATTTTCATTCTTATACACATAAGTGTCCAATTTTACCAGCCCCACTTATTGTAGAGGCTATATTTGCCTTATTGTATATTCTTGCCACCTTCATCAAAAACAAGGTATCCATAGGTACATGGGTTTATCTCTGGGCTTTCTGTCTTGTTCCATTGGTCTATACTTCTATCTTTGTGCCATGCTATCTTGATAACTATAGTTTTGTATTGTACTCTGAAGTCAGAAAGGTTGATTCCTCCAGGTCTATTTTTCTTTCTCAAGATGGCTTTGGCTATTAGGGTCTTTTATGTTTCCATATGAATAGTGAGATATTCGATCTAGTTCTGTAAAAAACACCACTGGCAATTTGACAGGGATTACATTGAATCTGTAGATTACATATGGCAGTATAGACATTTTCCCAATATTGATTCTTCCAATCTAGGAACATGGAATATCTCTCCATCTGTTTAAGTTGTATTTGATTTCTTTCATCAGTGTCTTATACTTTTCTGTATATAACTCTTTTGTCTCCTTAGTTAAATTTATCCTTAGGCACTGTATTATTTTTGTTTCAAAGGTAAATGGGATTGATTCCTTAATTTCTCTTTCTATATTTCATTTTTACTTTATAGAAATGCAAGTGATTTTTGTATATTGACTTTATATCCTGCTACTTTGCTAAATTCACTGATCAGCTTTAGTAGTTTTCTGAGAGTATCTTTANCTCTATCCCTTCATTCTTTCTGGAGTTATTTCTCCACTGATCTCCAGTAACATATTGGGTACCTAATGACCCGGGGAGTTCCTGTTTCAGTATCCTATCTTTTTGCCTTTTCATACTGTTCCTGGGTTTCTCAAGACAAGAATACTGAAGTGGTTTGCCATTCCCTTCTCCAGGGGACCACATTCTGCCAGGCCTCTCTACCATGACCCACCTGTCTTGGGTGGCCCCATGGATATGGCTTAGTTTCATTGAGTTAGACAAGGCTGTGGTCCTAGTGTGATCAGATTGGCTAGTTTTCTGTGAGTATGGTTTAAGTGTGTCTGCTCTCTGATGCCCTTTCGCAATACTTGCCATCTTACTTGGGTTTCTCTTACCTTGGGCATGGGGTTTCTCTTCACTGCTGCTCCAGCAAAACTCAGCTGCTGCTCCTTACCTTGTACAAGGAGTATCTCCTCACTGACCCCCCTCCTGACTTTGAACATGGAATAGTTCCTCTAGGCCCTCCTGCGCCAGTGTAAGCACTGCTCCTTAGATGTGGGGCTGTTCCTCCCGGCTACCACCCCTGGCCTCAGGTCGAAGGTAGCTCCTCCTGGCCTCCGCCCCTGACCTCAGATGTAGGGTAGCTCCTCTCAGCTGCTCCTGTGCTGTTGCAGCCTGGCACTCTCGGCTGCTGCCCCTACCTCAGAAGCGCGGTAGCTTCTAACACACAATAGCTACTCAATTTTAGAAAAGAATGTGCTAAAGATTTAAATAACCAAATTACATTGTCTTTTTTCTAGTTGAGCTGTGTAATATTACTCTTTTTTTCCCCAAATCATATTTAGAACTACATGAAGTAATAGATGGTAAAGAACTACCTGCCAGTGCAAGAGATGTAAGAGATGCAGGTCGGATCCCAGGGTCAGGAAGATGCCCTGAAGGAAGCCATGACAGTCCACTCCAGGATTCTTGCTTGAAGAATCCCATGGACAGAGGCATTTGGCAGGCTACTCCATAGTGTGGCAAAGAGTCAAACATGACTGAAGCTATTTAGCAGGCATACACGAAAGAACATAGTCTTCCTTTCCACAAGTTCCTGCTACATAGAACTTAAATAGGGGAAATGCAAGAGAATTTTCACAATGGAAAATGACTTCTTTGATACTTATTCATTCAGAGAAAGACAGGAATGTCAGAGAGAGAGAGAGGAGAAAAGATAAGGAAAAGGGAAAAAGAGAATTAAAATTAAGTAGAGGAAATAGGGATACATAGAAATCCCAGAGGATGTAAATAAAGGCATCNTACATAGAACTTAAATAGGGGAAATGCAAGAGAATTTTCACAATGGAAAATGACTTCTTTGATACTTATTCATTCAGAGAAAGACAGGAATGTCAGAGAGAGAGAGAGGAGAAAAGATAAGGAAAAGGGAAAAAGAGAATTAAAATTAAGTAGAGGAAATAGGGATACATAGAAATCCCAGAGGATGTAAATAAAGGCATCCTGTAAATTTGGGGAAAAGAGATATTTATGTTTATATTTGCTTTCAAATAGATCATATGATCCTTAAAAAAAAAATATGGCAGCAGGCTATCTCCCTTTTTCTGTTCTATATAGTCTCTGCTCTGCTCTGTTTAGTATGGTCACTGAAAAATTATCTTAACTCACCAACCAAGTAATTCAGCAGCATAGGTAGAGGTCTTCTCTCATTGAATTGCCTTAAGGTATGGATTAAAATGTAAACCTGTATAATAACAATAAAGCTGACATAAAACTTTTGTTCTCAAAGATAGAAAGTGAAAAGAGCATGGCCTTAGGGTAATATACTATGCCTGAAGGCTAACCAAGCCTCCTGTCACACATTATATTGGAGTGTTATTATATTTTGTCTATTAGAGACATAGTGCCCTTGGGATTTTACAGGGTTTTGAACATAAATCCTTCAGCAGCTCAAATTTTAGTTGATGCAGAAGTATATACCCTAGCTCTAATGCTCATGAGTAGGACAAAATACCAAATCATTTCTTGAGATGCCTAATGTGAGCATCAAATTACCAGGCTCCACCTAGCAAAAGGGAATGCTAATTAAAAGGGTAGGACATGTTCCAGTTTTTCTAATCAAAGAGAGCTTAATCCTTCCATAAGCTGGTTGGCTTTGTTGGAGGAAATTCTGAACAACCTTGTTACTTTTGATAACTGTAAGCTACTGACTCATGGCCCCTTGACAGCTAGCTGAGCATGTAATAACATTTCTCTGTATTTGGGGACTGGCTTAGCTGGCTTTATAATAGATTATTGTGGATGTTAAAGTGAAATGTTAGTCTTTCTTTAAAGCTCTGTATTCCCTGGTAATTAAGGTTATAAAAAGGGCACTGAGCACAATACAGTTTCAAGGTCGCCAAACACAGATATAACAGCCTTCAGTTTGTGTAAATAAGGTATTAACAAAGGTTTATTCTGCAATTGTGTCATGAAAAATGGGATTTTGAAGAGCAATTTGATGGAAAAGTATTTTGAGGTAAATTTTAAAGTGTTTCTTTTTTCCCTTTTAGTTTCTATCTATCTATCTATCTATCTATCTATATGTGTATCAAATAGAAGCAAAATCAAGTGATATTACAGAAACACAGAAAAATGGGAAATATCTACAACAATAAATTTTTTTTTTTAAAGTTGAATGCTATCCGTTAAAGAGAAAAAACAGATACCAGAGTAGAATGTCATCCAAAAAGCATTTGAGTTACCGGGTGTAACAAGAACCTTGGAGAAATCAGAAACTTTGGCATGGAAATGTCTACAGAGACCACACAAACAAAGATTTCACCTTAACTTTCAAGGCAGTGACAGTTATTGTTTTTTTGTGTTTCCAATTCATTGTATGGAAAAAGCTAAAGAAAAAGTTCACCCATGAGAGCCATTTAGCTACCTATTTCAAAGGAATACATTGATACAGTTTCATTCAACTTTGGAGTTTTGATATTCACTCACCATTTGAATCAGTGTCTTATATTCATCATTACAGTAGGGAGAAATGTTACATTGTGTGCTTCATAAAAAATACCCCTTTGTGGTGATCAATTACCATGCAATTTCAAATTAAAAATGAGAAGAAAGATTTCCTATGTAAGTATTGTAAATGCAAAACAACTTTCCTACAATATGAAAGAGTCATACTAATAGTGTAGATTACCTATTTCATAAGGGTCCTAGAGTTAGGAAAGCATAATTTATAGGAAGGCAATCTTATTTTCATTCTACCAGATAAGATTAGGGCAGGTACCCACACCCCAGGAGACAGCTTCTTTGCTTCAATTTTAAACTGCCTAAAAGGAGGATATGCAGTGCTTTATAGTGCAGACAAAAATGTCACACCAGTAATTGCTATACAGGTGCTTAAGTACATGCCAAACAAAACCATAAATTATATTTCTCATGCTTTAGGTATTAATTGTATTTGTAGTTAAAAGAACAATTGCCACATAATATGTACCTTTTTAAAAGATAGAAATAATCAGGAAAATCATGCAGGTGACCTTTTGTGACAAATTAAGTCTTCCTTTCATGATACTTTACATCTTTATGCTCATCTATCTTCTATACAGAAATATTCATTTTAGTCAAATTCCTTCCATCAAATGCCATTTACAATATGTTGAAGTCTTCCAAAATGCATCAAATAAAGCTACAATTTTTGATATAATGAATTCATCTAAAAATGAAAAGTAGAATAAAAGGAAGTTTGCNTTACATCTTTATGCTCATCTATCTTCTATACAGAAATATTCATTTTAGTCAAATTCCTTCCATCAAATGCCATTTACAATATGTTGAAGTCTTCCAAAATGCATCAAATAAAGCTACAATTTTTGATATAATGAATTCATCTAAAAATGAAAAGTAGAATAAAAGGAAGTTTGCGTGGTTTTTAGGAAATGAAAGCTATCCTAGACATCACAAGCCATTTTCTCTCTCCCTGTACAAATTTGGTTGGTTATTCTCTGTAAGAGACAAATTTTAATAGCTATGTACCTCAGCATGCATGAACCCAGTAACCTTGTTAAGATTTCTCCTCCCACTTGCTCTTTTATAGCATAATTTGCGTTGCACATGAACCCAATATTGAGGAGTCCTTCCCAGGTATTGTTCACATAGAACATGGGAGAAATAAGTGTCTTTTCCCTATCTGACCACGAGATAATAACACTACAATATTAGGCCAACATTGTCTGAGGTTCAAGCATCCTCATGAATGTATAGAGGGAAATAGAAATAAAAACAAGAGGTGTGATATGATGGTACTCAGTTCAGTTCTGTCGCTCAGTCATATCTGATTTTTTGTGACTCCATGGACTGTAGCAAGCCATACCTCCTGGTGCATTGCCAACTCCTGGAGTTTACTCAAATTCATATCCATTGAGTCAATGATGCCATACAACCATCTCATCCTCTGTCTTCCCCATCTCCTCCTGCCTTCAATCTTTCTGAGATCAGGGTATTTTCAAACGAGTCAGAGTTTGAGCTTCAACATCAGTCCTTCCAATGAATATTCAGGGCTGATTTCCTCTAGGATGTACTGGTTGGATCTCCTTGCAGTCCAGTGAACTTTCAAGAGTCTTCTCCAACACCACAGCTCAAAAACATCAATTATTTTGCACTTCAGCTTTCTTTATAGTACAACTCTCACATCCATGCATGACTACTGGAAAAACAATAGCTTTAACTAGATGGACTTTTGTTAGCAAAGTAGTGTCTCTGCTTTTTAATATTCTGTCTAGTTTGATCTGAGAAGGGGGTTCAGTATGGGGAACATATGTACACCCATGGCTGATTCATGTCAATGTATGGCAAAAACCACTACAATATTGTAAAGTAATTAGCCTCCAATTAAAATAAATAAATACCTTTAAAAAATGAATAATCATATGACGTCTAGGTTAGTCATAACTTTTCTTCCCAGGAGAAAGCGTTTTTTAATTTCATGGCTGCATTCACCATCTGCAGTGATTTTGGAGCCCCAAGAAATAAACTCTACACTGTTTCCACTGTTTCCCCATATATTCGCCATGAAGTGATAGAATCCGATGCCATGATCTTAGTTTTCTGAATGGTGAGTTTTAGGCCAACGTTTTCACTGTCCTCTTTCAATTTCATCAAGAAGCCCTTTAGTTCTTCTTCACTTTCTGCCATAAGTGTAGTGTCATCTGCATATCTGAGGTTATTGATATTTCTCCTGGCAATCTTGATTCCAGCTTGCAGTTCATCTAGCCCAGCATTTCTCATGATGTACTCTGAATATAAGGTAAATAAGCAGAGTGAAAATATACAGCCATGACCACTCCTTTCCCTATTTGGAACAAGTGTATTGTTCCATGTCGAGTTCTAACTATTGCTTCCTGACCTGCATTTAGATTTCTCAAGAGGCAGGTCAGATTGTCTGGTATTCAAGTTTCAAATTACTCCTAAGACTTTACAGAGCTCAATTAGCTTTGCTATTTTCAACTCCTTTGGTCTATGATACTTTTGGGTTTTCAGGAATTCTGGTAAATGCATTCATGTTCCTATTATTATTATTTACTTATATTATTTATTTATATTATTATGTATTAATTGTTCAAGATGCCTAGGAATTACATTTTAATATTAACTCAATTATTTCCTAGATAAAGTACCTAGGTCAAATATCTTTTTTTTTACTCCCAAATGCAATTGGTTTATTTTATTTTATACTCATCCAAATCCAAAGCTTCCATATGGCACAGAGTACAATATATTATGAAGTCATGAATAACTAGTGAGAGCTGTGAAGGAAGTGATGGAGAGTCACATCAACTCCTTTGTAACATGACACTAAACAGTCGCTGAAGAACACATTAAAAATAACACTGAAGAACTAAAATGAAGTGAGCTTGATGACTTGCAGGAATACCTTTGTCACCTAGTTGAAAAGACTTGATGCATAGGGTTCAGTTTTAGCAAGATTGCAATTATTTGGAATAATAAAAAGTTTGCACATTTGAAATTTCACAGGAGAGTTTTAAGTCCAAAATATACTGTTTGTTTTGTTTGTTTGTTTTTCTCTTCACTTCCAGGGAGAAAGATGCTTTATTCAAAACTACATTAAGCTTCTAGTTCAAATTGCTGCCTGAATTTATGCCCTCTTGCATTCAAGATCTTTCCATTGATGAGCGATGACAGAGTCAGTTTCACTTCTGGCTGAAGGGTCAGAGTATCAATTCAGTTCAGTTACTCAGTAGTGTCCTATGATTTGTGACCCCATGAACCTCAGCACGCCAGGCCTCTCTGTTCATCACCAACTCCCGGGGTCCACCCAAACCTATGTCCATTGAGTCGATGAAACCATCCAACCATCTCATCCTCTGTCATTCCCTTCTCCTCATGCCCTCAATCTTTCCCAGAATCAGGGTCTTTTCAAGTGAGTCAGCTCTTCACATCAGGGGGCCAAAGTACTGAGTTTGAGCTTCAACATCAGTGCTTCCAGTGAACACTCAGGACTGATGTCCTTTAGGATGGGCTGATTGGATCTCCTTGCAGTCCAAGGGATTCGCAAGAGGCTTCTCCAGCACCACAGTTCAAAAGCATCAATTATTTGGTGCTCAGCTTTCTTTATAGTCCAACTCTCACATCCATACATGACCACTGGAAAAACCATAGCCTTGACTAGACAGATCTTTGTTTGCAAAGTAATGTCTCTACTTTTCAGTATACTGTCTATGTTGGTCATAACTTTCCTTCCAAGGAGTAAGTGTCTTTTAATTTCATGGTTGCAATCACCATCTGCAGTGATTTTGGAGCCCAGAAAAATAAAGTCGATCACTGTTTCCACTGTTTCCCCATCTGTTTGTCGTGAAGTGATGGGACCAGATGCCATGATCTTAGTTTTCTGAATATTGAACTTTAAGCCAACTTTTTCACTCTCCTCTATCACTTTCACCAAGAGGCTCTTTAGTTCTTCTCCACTTTCTGCCATAAAGGTGGTGTAATCTGCATACCTGAGGTTATTGATATTTCTCCTGGCAATCTTGATTCCAGGTTGTGTTTTCTCCAGCCCAGCATTTCTCATGATGTACTCTGCATAGAAGTTAAATAAGCAGGGTGACAATATACAGCCTTGACATATTCCTTTTCCTATTTGAAACCAGTCTGTTGTTCCATGTCTAGTTCTAACTGTTGCTTCTTGACCTGCATACAGGTTTCTCAAGAGACAGGTCAGGTGGTCTGGTATTCCCATTTCTTTCAGAATTTTCCACAGTTTATTATGATCCACACAGTCAAAGGTTTTGGCATAATCAATAAAGCAGAAATAGATGTTTTTCTGGAACTCGCTTGCTTTTTCCATGATCAAGCAGATGTTGGCAATTTGACCTCTAGTTCCTCTGCCTTTTCTAAAACCGGCTTGAACATCTGGAACTTCATGGTTCATGTATTGCTGAACCCTAGCTTGGAGAATTTTGAGCATTACTTTACTGGCGTGTGAGATGATTGCAATTGTGTGGTAGTTTGAGCATTCTTTGGCATTGCCTTTCTTTGGGATTGGAATGAAAACTGACCTTTTCCAGTCCTGTGCCCACTTCTGAGTTCTAGTTCAATAAGGTTGTCATTATTTACTTTAGCAGATAGAAAAGTTCCAAAGTTCAGTTTGTACTTAAAAGTGATACCAGAATAAGTGTTGTTACTTCTGGCTGTCCACATGAGGTTTATTGATGTTTCAATCTTCTGGCTTACCTTCTGGTAGATGGACTCTCCAAATTCACAGCCATAGTTCAGGTGAGTATGCAACTGGGAGTCTGTAGCCTTATAACCTAGGGCAAAATTATTCTGTGATTATTGGGATTTGGATGTCATTCAGCCCCCTATATTAGTAAGATGATAAGAATACTTCAGTCAGTTTAGTCTCTCATTCGTGTCTGACTCTTTGAGACTTCATGGACTACATCATACCTGACATCCCTACCCTTCACCAAGCCTGGACCTTGCTCAAACTCATGTCCCTTTAGTTGGTAATGTCATCCAACAATTTCATCCTCTGTCATCATCCCCTTCTCCTGCCTTCAATCTTGCCCAGAATCAGGTTCTTTTCCAATGAGTCAGTTCTTCACATCAAGTTGCCAAAGTATTAGAGATTCAGCTTCAGCATCAGTCCTTCCAATAAGTATTCAGTACTGATTTCATTTAGGATGTGCTAGTTGGATCTCCTTGCAGTTCAAGGGAGTCTCAAGAGTCTTCTCCAACACCACAGTTCAAAACATCAATTCCTTAGCACTCAGCTTTCTTTATACTCCAACTCTCACATCCATACATGACTACTGGAAAAACAATACCTTTGACTAGATGGAAGTTTTTTTTTGCAAAGTAATGTCTCTGCTTTTTAATATAAGCCTAGTTTGGTCATATATTTTCTTCTAAGAAGCAAGTATCTTTTAATTTCATGGCTGAAGTTATCATCTGCAGTGATTTGGAAGCCACAGAAAGAAAGTCTCTTGCTGTTTCCATTGTTTCCCCCATTGATTTGCCTAGAAGTGATGGGACTGGATACCATGACCTTAGTTTTCTGAATGTTGAACTTTAAGGCAATTTTTCACTCTCCTCTTTCACTTTCATCAAGAGGCTCTTTATTTCTTCTTTGTTTTCTGCTGTAAGGATGGTGTCATCTGCATATCTGAATTTATTAATATTTCTCCCAGAAATCTTGATTCCAGCTTGTGCTTTATCTAGCCTGGCATTTTGCATGATGTACTCTGCATAGAAGTTAAATAAGCAGGGTGACAATATGTACAGTCTTGATGTATTCCTTTCCCAATTTGGAACCAGTCTGTTGTTCTATGTCCAGTTCTAGCTTCTTGATCTGCATACAGATTTCTCAGGAGTCAAATAAGTTTGTCTGGTATTTGCATCTCTTGAAGAATTTTCCACAGTTTGTTGTGATCCACACCGCCAAAGGATTTGGCATAATTAACAAAGCAGAAGTACATGTTTTCCCAGAACTTTCTTGCTTTATCAATGATCTAATGGATGATGTCAACTTGATCTCTGGTTCTCTGCCTTTTCTAAATCCGGCTTGAACATCTGGAAGTTCATGGTTCACATACTGTTGAAGCCTGGCTTAAAGAATTTTGAGCACTAATTTGTGAGAGATGGGTGCAATTGTGGGGTGTTATAAATATTCTCTGGCATTGCCTTTCTTTGATATTGGAATAAAAACTAATCATTTCCATTACTGTGGCTACTGTTGAGTTTTCCAAACTTACTGGCACATTGAGTGCAGCACTTTAACAGCACTATCTTTTAGAATTTGAAATAGCTCAACTAGAATTCCTTCGCCTGTACTAGCTTTATTCATAGAGATGCTTCCTAAGAGCTACTTGGCTTTGTTTTCTAGGATGTCTGGCTTTTGGTGGTGATTACACCATCATGGCTGTGAATCATGAAGAGCTTTTCTTGTATAGTTCTTCTGTATATTCTTGCCACCTCTTCTTAATATTTTCTTTTTCTGTTAAGTTCATGCAATTTCTGTCCTTTATTTTGCCCATCTTTCCATGAAATATTCCCTTGGTGTCTCTAATTTTCTTGAAGAGATCTCTAGTCTTTCCTATTCTATTGTTTTCCTCTATTTCTTTGCATTGATTACTGATGTGGGCTTTCTTATGTGTCTTTGCTATTCTTTGGAACTTTGCGTTCAGATGCATATATCTTTCCTTTACTCCTTTGCCTTTAGCTTCTCTTGTTTTCTCAGCTATTTGTAAGGCCTCCTCAGACAACTGTTTTGCCTTTTTACATTTCTTTTTCATGGGGATGCCTCCTGGTTGGGATGTCATCAACCTCTGTCCATATTTCTCCAGGGACTCTGTCTATCAGATATGAGCCCATGAAACTATTTATCAGTTCCACTGAGTAATAGCAAGGGATTTGATTTAGTTCATAAATGAATGGTTTAGTGGTTTTCCCTACTTTCTTCAGTTGAAGTCTGAATTTGACAATAAGGAGTTCATTTTCTGAACCACCGTCAGCTCCTGGTCTTGTTTCTGCTGACTGTATAGAGCTTCTCCATCTTTGGCTACAAAGAATATAATCAACCTGAGTTCAGAATTGACCATCTGGTGATGTTCATATGTGGAGTCTTCTCTTATGCTGTTGGAAGAAGGTGCTTGCTATGGCTAGTGGGTTCTCTTGGCAAAACTCTGTTAGCCTTTACACTGCTTAATTTTGTACTCTAAGGCCAAATTNAATATAATCAACCTGAGTTCAGAATTGACCATCTGGTGATGTTCATATGTGGAGTCTTCTCTTATGCTGTTGGAAGAAGGTGCTTGCTATGGCTAGTGGGTTCTCTTGGCAAAACTCTGTTAGCCTTTACACTGCTTAATTTTGTACTCTAAGGCCAAATTTGCCTGTTACTTCAGGTATCTCTTGTGCCGGGGTCCAGCCCCAGCGGGTCCAGGAAATTCGAAGCGGGGACGGCGTCGGCGAGGAAAAAATTTATTTATTTAGAAATATAAGATTAGATTAGGANGATTTCTAAGGCCCACTTGACCTTCCATTCCAGGATGTCTGGCTTTAGGTGAGTGATCACTCTCTCGTGATTACCTGAGTCATGAAGCCTTTTTTTGGACAGTTCTTCTGTGTATTCTTGCCACCTCTTCTTTATATCTTCTGCTTCTATTAGGTCCATACCACTTTTGTTCTTTATCGAGCTCATCTTTGCATGAGATGTTTCCTTGATATGTTTAATTTTCTGGAAGAAATCTTTTTTCTTTCCCATTCTGTTGTTTTCCTCTATTGTGATGGTAGTAGCCATATTAAATTAATTTTGCTAAATTTAATGCTTTGCAGTGAAAGTGTCCTTCCCTCTTCTCCTTCACTCTTCTCAGGTTAAATAACCATGTGCAAGGGGCATGCAATCTACCTGAAATGATATAATGTAGATTTCCCAGCTACTCAAAGTTTCCCTACCTCTACAGAATATTGCTGCCTAATTAATAACCATATTTTCTTTTTTCCTCTGTGGTCTGAGAAGTCCTCTCCACTTGATTCTTGAAGGATTTTCTCATGCAGGTGGTATTGTATGGTCTCTGGTATGAATTTTGTAGAGTCAGTCAGTTTTTCAATCACTCAGTCATTCAGTCGTGTCTGACTCATTGCAAACCCATGGACTGCAGCACACCAGACTTCCCTGTCCATTACTAACTTCTAGAGTTTGCTTAAACTCATATCATCGAGTCAGTGGTGGCATCCAACCATTTCGTCCTCTACCGTCATCCCATTCTCCTCCTGCCTTCAACCTTTATCAACATAATGGTATTTTCGAGGGAGTTGGTTCTTCTTATCAGTTCAGTTCAGTTCAGTAGCTCAGTCATGTCCAACTCTTTGTGACTCTGTAGACTGAAGCATGCCAGTCTTCCCTGTCCATCACCTACTCCCAGAATCTACTCAAACTCATATCCATTGACTCGGTGGTGCCATCCAACCATCTCACCCTCTGTCATCCCCTTCTTCCACCTTCAGTCTTTCCCATTATCAGAGTCTTTTCCAATGAGTCAGTTGTTCACATCAGGTGGCCAAAGTATTGGAGTTTCAGCTTCAGCACCATTCCTTCCAATGAATACTCAGGATTGATTTCCTTTAGAATTGACCAGTTTGATCTCCTTGCAGTCCAATGAACCCTCAAGAGTCATCTCCAGCATCACAGTTGAAAAACGTCAATTATTTGGAGATCAGCTTTCTTTATAGTCCAACTCTCATATCCATAAATGACTACTGGAAAAACCATAGCTTGGACCAGACGGACCTTTGTTGACAAAGTAATGCTTCTGCTTTTTAATATGCTATCTAGCTTGGTCATAAATTTTCTTTCAAGGAGCAAGAGTCTTTTAATTTCATGGCTGCAGGCAACATCTGCAGTGATTTTCAGTTCAGTTCAGTTCAGTCACTCAGTCATATTCAACTCTTCATGATCCCATGAATTGCAGAACACCAGGCCTCCCTGTCCATCACCAACTCCTGGAAGCTAGCCAAACTCATGTCTATCACATTGGTGATGCCATCCAGCCATCTCATCCTTTGTCATCCCCTTCTCCTCCTGCCCCCAATCCTTTGCAGCATCAGGGTCTTTTCCAATGAGTTAACTCTTCACATGAGGTGATCAAGTATTGGAGTTTCAGCTTGAGCATCAGTCCTTCCAATGACCACCCAGGACTGATCTCCTTTAGGATGGACATGTTGGATCTCCTAGCAGTCCAAGGAACCCTCAAGAGTTTTCTGCAATACCACAGTTCAAAAGTATGAATCCTTCAGTGCTCAGCTTTCTTCACAGCCCAATTCTCACATCCATACATGACCACTGGGAAAACCATAGCCTTGACTAGATGGAACTTTGTTGGCAAATTAATGTCTCTGCTTTTTACTATGCTATTTAGGTTGGTCAGAACTTTCCTTCCAAGGGGTAAGTGTGTTTTAATTTCATGGCTCCAATCACCATCTGCAGTGATTTTGGATCCCCAAAATTAAGTCTGTCATAGTTTCCCAATCTATTTTATAAGAAGTGATTGAACCAGATGCCATGAACTTCATTTTTTGAATGTTGAGATTTGAGCCAGATTTTTCACTCTCCTCCTTCACTTCCATCAAGAGGCTCTTTAATTTCTCTCCACTTTCTTCCATAAGCGTGATATCATCTGTGTATATGAGGTTATTGATATTTCTCCTGGCAATCTTGATTCCAGTTTGTGCTTCATCCAGCCCAGCATTTCGCATGATGTACTCTGCATATAGGTTAAATAACCAGGGTAACAATATACATCCTTGACATACTCCTTTCCTGATTTGAAACTAGTCTTTTGTTCCATGTAGGATTTTAACTGTTGTTTCCTGACCTGCATACATATTTCTCAGGAGGCAGGTCAGGTGGTCTAGTATTCCAGTCTCTTGAGGAATTTCCCTCAGTGTGTTTTGATTTGCACAGTCAAAGCCTTTGGCATAATCATAAGCAGAAGTAGTTGTTTTTCTGGAACTCTCTTGTTTTTTCTATGATCCAACGAATGTTGTCAATTGGATCTCTGATTCTTCAGCCTTTTCTAAACCCAGTTTTAACATCTGAAAGCTCATGGTTCATGTAATGTTGAAACCTGGCTTGGGGAATTGTGAGCATTACTTGGCTGTTGTGTGAGATGAATGCAATTGTGCAGTAGTTTGAACATTTTTTAGCATTGCCCTTCTTTGGGATTAGAATGAAAACTGACCTTTTCCAGTCCTGTGGTCACTGTTGCCTTTTCCAAACTTGCTGGTATATTGAGTGCAGCACTTTCACAGCATATTCTTTTAGCACCTGAATATAGCTCAGGTGGAATTCCATCATCTTCAGTAGTTTTGTTTGCAGCCTTACTCCCTAAGGTTCACTTCACTTCACATCCCAGGATGTCTCACTCTAGGTGAGTGATCCCACCATCATGGTTATCTTGGTCATAAAGATCTTTTCTTGTATAGTTCTTCTGTGGATTCTTGCCACCTTTTCTTAATAACTTCTACATATGTTAGGTCCATATCATTTCTGTCCTTTATTGTGCTGACCTTTGCATGAAATACCCCCTCGGTATCTCTTATGTTCTTGAAGAGATCTCTGATCTTTCCCATTCTATTGTTCTCTTTTATTTCTTTGCACTGAACACTGATGAAGGCTTTCTTATCTCTCCTTGCTATTCTTTGGAACGCTGCATTCAAATCGGTGTATATTTCTTTTTCTCCTTTTCTTTAAGTTCTCTTCTTTTCTCAGCTATTTGTGAGGTCTCCTCAGACAACCATTATCCCTTTTTACATTTCTTTTTCTTTGGGATGATCTTGATCACTGTCTCCTGTACAGTGTCACAAACCGCCATCCATATTTCTTCAAGGAGTTCATCTGTTGGATCTAATCCCTTGAATCTATTTGTCACTTTCACTGTATAATTGGAGATGATTTAATTTAGTTCATACCTTAATGTTTTCCCCTACTTTTGTTAGTTAAGTCTAAATTTGACAATAAGGAGTTCATGGTCTGTGCCACAGTCAGTTCCTGGTCTTATTTTTGCTGACTGTATAGAGCTTCTCCATCTTCAGCTGCAAAGAATATAATCAACCTGATTTCAATACTGACCATCTGGTAATGTCCATTTGTATAGTCTTCTCTTGTGTTATTGGAAGAAAGTGTTTGCTATGACCTGTGGGTTCTCTTGGAAAAACTCTTTTAGCCTTTTCACTGTTTCATTTTGAACTCCAAGGCCAAATTTGCCTGTTATTCCACGTATCTATTGACTTCTTACTTTTGCATTCCAGTCCCCTATAATGAAAAGGTCATCTTTTGGGGGTGATAGTTCTGGAAGTTCTTGTAGGTCTTCATAGATCCTTTAAACTTTAGCTTCTTCAGCCTTACGGGTTTGGATATAGTCTTGGATTACTGTGATATTGAATGGATTGCGTTGGAAATGAATAGATGATTCTGTCATTTTTGAGATTGCAATCAAGTACTCCAAGCCAGGCTTCAGCAATATGTTAACCATGAACTTCCAGATGTTCAAGCTAGTTTTAGAAAAAGGTGAGGAACAAGAGATCAATGTGCCGACATCCACTGGATCATCAGAAAAGCCAGAGAGTTCCAGAACAACTTCTACTTCTGCTTTATTGCTTATGTCAAAGCCTTTGACTATGTGAATCACAATAAACTGTGGGAAATTCTGAAAGAGATGGGAATACCAGACCACCTGACCTGCCTTGTGAGAAATCTGTATGCAGGTCAGGAAGTAACAGTTAGAACTAGACATGGAATAACAGACTGGTTCCAAATAGGAAAAGGAATATGTCAAGACTGTATATTGTCACCTTCCTTATTTAACTTATATGCAGAGTACATCATGAAAAACGCTGGGCTGGAAGAAGCACGAGCTGAAATCAAGATTGGTGGGAGAAATATCAATAACCTCAGATATGCAGATGATACCACCCTTATGGCAGAAAGTGAAGAGGAACTAAAAAGGCTCTTGATAAAAGTGAAAGAAGAGAGTGAAAAAATTGGCTTAAAGCTCAAGATTCAGAAAACTAAGATTATGGCATCCAGTCCCATCACTCCATGGGCAATAGATAGGGAAACAATGGAAACAGAGGCTGATTTTATTTTTGAGTGCTTCAAAATTACTTCAGATTGTGATTGCAGCCATGAAATTAAAAGATGCTTAATCCTTAGAAGGAAAAGTCTGGCCCACCTAGACAGTGTATTAAAAAGCAGATACATTACTTTGCCAACAAAGATCCATCTAGTCAAGGCTATGGTTTTTCCAGTGGTCATGTATGAATGTGAGAGTTGGACTATAAAGAAAGCTGAGAGCTGATAAATTGATGCTTTTGAACTGTGGTGCTGGAAAATCCTCTTGCAAATCCCTTGGACTGCAAGGAGATCCAATCAGTTCATCCTAAAGCAGTTCAGTCCTTAGTGTTCATTGGAAGCACTGATGTTGAAGCTGAAACTCAATACTTTGGCTACCAGATGCAAACAGCTGACTCATTTGAAAAGACCCTGATGCTGAGAAAGATTGAAGGCAGAAGGAGAAGGGGATGACAGAGGATGAGATGGTTGGATGGCTTCATCGACTCAATGGACATAAGTTTGGGTAAACTCTGGGAACTGCTGATGGACAGAAAGGCCTGGTGTACTGTGGTCCATGGGATCACAAAGAGTCAGATACGACTAAGCAACTGAACTACACTGCATTTTGAAGTCTTTTTTTTTTTTTCTTTTCTTTTTTTACTATAAAGGTTACTCCATTTCTTCTAAGGGATTCTTGCCTACATAGTAGATATAATAGTCATCTTAATTAAATTCACCCATTCCAGTCCATTTTAGTTCACTGATTCCTAAAATGTTGGTGTTCACGCTTGCCATCTCCTGTTTGAGCATTTCTAATTTACCTTGATTTATGGACCTAAGATTCCAGGTTCCTATGCAATATTGTTCTTTACAAATTCGGAGTTTACTTCCATTACCAGTCACATCTATAGCTGGGCCTTGTTTTCACTTTGGCTCCATCTCCTCATTCTTTCTGGAGTTATTTCTCCACTCTTCTCCAGTCTCATATTGTGCACCTAGGGAGTTCATCTTTCACATCATATCTTTTTGCATTTTTATACTATTAATGGGGTTCTCAAGACAAGAATACTGATGCCTATACACCAGCAATGAAATATCAGAAAGAGAAATTAAGGAAACAATCACATTTACCATTGCCAGAAAAAGGGTAAAATATCTAGGAACAGAAAAGTTTTTTTAAGTTGAGTCTTCTCCTTGTAAACTGTTGTCTAACAGCAGCGACAGTCCCATTTATATGTCGTTAACCATGAGCCACACTTATCCTGTGAACAGACTGGAAAATACAGTCTTCCCCTCTGATAGGTAATGTACTAAGTTAAAAATGAGAGTCTATTATTAAATGAAACAGGATTTTTAAAGAGTTTGTTTTAGGTAGATATTCTTATCTACCACAGTGGAAAACAGAAAACTGGCATCATTAAATTTCTACCTTAATGAAACACTAATTTGGGTGAGTGGAACTGACTTTGAAGTAAAGGAATAAACGTGTCTATAACTGTAGTAGTTTGTATAGATAAAATGTGGTATTTGTCTTAGTGGAACATGTTTAAGTGATCATATATTCAAGTCTTACTTCAATTTTTATTTTCCTTTATGTACCCATGTCCAAAAAAAAAAAAAAAAGAGAGACATAGCTAGAATGAAACATATTTTGATAGTTGCATATCTGCATATTTGAATTCAGCTTTTGTAAATGCTTTGAAATATCTCAAAATCAAAGTTTGACCCATATGAAGAAAGAACCACTACCTATGATAGGATTCTTTGTTTTTAGAAATTATTACCTACCACATCTTTCCATTAGAGACACTGATTAGGGCCATTTTGTCTTATAGACCTTCCCTAAAGTTAAATACACTTAGGGATCATTTATAATTATCCTAGTTATCTTGAATATAATTACTGTACTATAATTACTGTCCTAATTATCTTGGATTGCTATAAAAATACAGTAGACTGGGTAGTGTAAAGAACAGAAATTTATTTCTTAAAGTACTGGAAGCTGGAAGTTCATGCTCCAGGCTCTGGTAAGCAATCTCTTTCAGGCTGTATATTGCTGATTTTTATTGGTAACTTCACATGGCAAAGAGAGAAAGAGGAAGAAAGTTCTTTCTGACTTTTAAGAGGAAACTGAACACATTCATGAGGGTCCACCTACATAACTTCATTTGGTTCTAATTACCTTCCAGCTGCCCCACTGCTTAATATTATCACATCTGAGGGTAAGACCGCAACTTAAGAACATTTCAGGGACCACAAACATTTAGTCCATAACAGGCACTGAGAAAACATTTTATACTGAAACAAGCTATAGAAATGTTCCATGGTATTCTGCTGAGCTTCTTCAAGCACAGGGTTTCAGTTCAAAGGAATTACCTTTGAAATGATTAAAGAACACTACTAGATGGTACATTCTTGGTAGAAAAAAAATTAGTTTTTGTCTGTATGTTTCTAAAATCTGGTAGAGTTCTTAACAATTAATAGGCTTTTAAAATTTGAGAATGGGATAAAGAAATTGGATTGTTAGTGAAAATAGTGAAAGTGCTAGTTGTTCAGTCATGTCCAACTCTTTGAGACTCTATGGAGTGAAGCCAGCCAGACACTTCTGTCCATGGGATTCTCCAGTCAAGAATACTGCAGTGGGAAGGCATTCTCTTCTCCAGAGGATTTTCTCAACCCAGGAATTGAACCTGGGTCTCTTGTACTGCAGGCTGGTTCTTTACTATCTGAGTCACAAGGGACACACTTCTGTTAGTGAAAGTTAGCTGTGTATATACACAAAAAATTCTCTCCTTAGCATAAAATAAATATATGAAGGGCAACATGGCTGCTCCATAATTCTTAAATACAGCTGTGTTTAGGTTACCACTTCTCATAGGTGGACTGTGAACAGAAATGTTGAGTAAGTCCCTGGGCCAGGACATTTGAAGGCAAGAGCACTGTGCTCCCTGCTGAATGTCTGAGGTAGATACTGAGATGCTAGAGATAGTGTAGTCCTACAATGGAGCAGACTTATGACTCTATATTACCACATGGAGTAAATTAACTTCTAAATAGAATTAACATTACATGGCTGAGCATGAAATGATCTATTGGATTAAGCCATTGGGATTTAGGGGTTTATTTGTTAAGGCAGCTAACCATAACCACAACAAAAGCAAAGAGAAATCCCTAAATATAGAATATGTAAGTTAATTTTCTAAGATAATGTGGTCTTTCAATAGGGAAAAGTGTGTGAGTTCTAATCAAATATTGACTGAAATCCTTTCACGTACCAGGATCTATATTTGTATGAGCCATTCTGGAATTTTTCTAACATAGATATACATATATGGAAATATTCCTTTTGAGTCATTACATCAAAAACTATGGAAGAGAATTGTTGAGGCTCTACTATTAGACACCAGTTCTTACACTCCCTACTTTGAGACCCCAAATGGTGGAAATGCTCCTAACTCATGGTTTCTAAGGTTTAGTATAACTGACATATTGGGTCAGATAATTCCTTGTTGTGAGAAACTATCCAACATACTGTAGGATGTTTAGCAGCATTCCTGGTCTCTGCTCAGCAACTCCCTGCCAACAGAGAGACAACAGAGATTATCTTCAGACATAAGATGTTGCTAGAAGGCCTCTAGGGTCAAAATGCCACCTGATTGAGAACCATCATGATCTTAACTTTCATACATCATTTAATTACTTGCATTTACTTCCAAACTGTAAGTATGACTTACTAGAAAATAATGTCTGCTGAGTTATTATACAGTATATCTAATTCATTTAAATTGAGCAATGCCATGATAAAATATCTCTGTTCCTTTGTAATAAAAAAAAATCACAAAGTAAACTATTACTTAAAAAAGAAACATGTATCCAAATGCTCATTGCAGCCCTGTTTGCATTAGTCAGGACATGGAAGCAACTTAGATGTCTATGAACAGATGAATGGATAAAGACGATGTTATATACTGCCTGAACTGACATATACATATGAATTCAGTTCAGCCTCTTATCATGTCTGACTATTTGCTACTCCATAGACTGCAGCATTTCAGGCTTCCCTATACTTCACCCACACAGGTGTCAATAGAATTGGTGGTAACATCCAACCATCGCATCCTCTATTGTCCCCTTCTCTTCCTGCCTTCAATCTTTCCCAGCATCAAGGTCTTTTCCAATGAGTCACTTCTTTACATCAGGTAGTCAAAGTGTTAGAGCTTTAGCTTCAGCATCAGCCCTTCCAATGAATATTCAGGACTGATTTCCTGCTGAGTTTTCCAAATTTCCTGATATATTGAGAACAGCATTTTTATAGCATCATTTTTAGAATCTGAAATATGCTGCTGCTGCTGCTAAGTCACTTCAGTCGTGTCCGACTCTGTGCGACCCCAGAGACGACATCCCACTAGGCTCCTCTGTCCCTGGGATTCTCCAGGCAAGAATAATGGAATGGGTTGCCACTTCCTTCTCCAATGCATGAAAGTGAAAAGTTAAAGTGAAGTCACTCAGTCGTGCCTGATTCTTAGCGACCCCGTGGACTGCAGCCTACTAGGCTCCTCCGTCCATGGGATTTTCCAGGCAAGAGAACTGGAGTGGGGTGCCATTGCCTTCTCCGAGAATCTGAAATAACTCAGCTGAACTTTCTTCATAGCGATCTTCCTAAGGTTCACTCTACTTTCTACTCCAGGATGTCTCACTCTAGGTGAGTGATCATACCATCATGATTATCTGGGTCATTAGAATTTTTTTTAATAGTTCTGTGTATTTTTGCCACATTTTCTTAATATCTTCTTCTTAAGGCCTTAGAGCTTCTGTACTTTATTGTACTCATCTTTGCATGAAATGTTCCCTTGATGTCTCTAATTTTCTTGAAGGGATCTCTAGTCTTTCCTAATCTGTTGTTTTCCTCTATTTCTTTGCAGTGATCACCTAGGAAGACTTTCTTATTGCTTCTTGATATTCTTTGGAACTCTGCATTCAAATGGGTATATATTTCATTTTCTCCTTTTCCTTTAGCTTCTCTTCTATCCTCGGCTATTTCTAAGGCCTCCTCAGACAACCTTTTTGCTTTTTTGCATTTCTTATTCTTGGGGATAGTTTTGATTACCAGCTCCTGTATTTATTTGTCACTTCCACTGTATAACCATAAGGGATTTTATTTAGATCATAGCTGAACCATCTAGTGGTTTTCTCTACTTTCTTCAATTTAAGTCTGAATTTCTATACAATGGAATAATACATAGTCATAAAATAATTAAATTGAGTCAGTTGTAGTACTATGGATAAACCTAAGGCCTTTCATAGAAAGTGAAATGTCAGAGAAAAAAAATATTTTGTATTAACTCATATATATGAAATCTAAAAAAAAATAGTACTGATGAACCTATTTGCAGGGCAAGAAGAGAGACACAGATGTAGAGAATGGACATTTGGACATGGAGAGGTGAAAGGAGACAGTGGGACAAATTGAGAGAGTAGCAATGACATATATACACTACCATGTATAGCATAGATAGCTAGCAGGAAGCTGCTGGATAGAACAGGGAGCTCAGCTCAGTGATCTGTGGTGACCTAGAGGAATAGAATGGAGGAGTGGAAGAGAGGCTCAAGGAGGAGATGGAGTATGTATACATATGGCTGATTCATACTGTTGTATGGGAGAAACTAAGACATTACAAAGCAATTATATCAAAAAACTAATAATAAAATAAAATAAATCACAATAGTGTATTAGCTTTCTCTATTTGGGGGTTTGAATAGAAAACATTTAAATTTTATAAATGTGTGGCATGTATTAAGCATTAAAAAAACATTCATTTTATTCTCTTTTTTAGGTTAATAATTCCACCAAAATATGTGTTTTATATAGAGACACATGGTTCGTTTAGTTATTCAAGAAATGCTAAGTTGCTAAAGGCAGGATTTATGCTAAGTGCTGAGTCACAAAAGAGAGGAAATTTGACAATCATGACAGTCTCTCAAAACATTTTCCAGAAAGGTTTTATTATTCTTTCCAAGTCCTACAAAACACACAGTGTATATCATAGCCACAAATTTAGATCTATAAAAATAAAAAGTTAGCCATTGATTTTGCTTAAAAATCTGTATACATTTGACTCAATAAGAAAAAAAAAAGCAAAACTTGATTCTTACCTTGTATAGTCCTGATATTACATTAAGAATGTAAATGAAAGTATTAAATAAAATTTCTGAAATATACTCATTTGCATAGACAGTAGTTTGGCTATCACACTGTATGTAATGGAGATATAAAAATAATGTTTTTTATAGATGTTCATATTGTACTTTCATTGCTTAAATCGTATTTGTATTTTAAGAATCCTTAAACACTTCCAGTGTCCTTCATACAGGATGCTGTACAAGGATAAACAGCCACTTTGGAGGAGAAGCTGTTAAACTTGTATAATGATACCCTGCTGAGGTTCAGAATAGGAGGCATCTCTATGAGAAACAACAATGTCTAGCATTTAGTAGGCCTTCAACTTCCATTTGTTTGTTGAAGAAGGAATGCTTGGTTATAAGAATGGTGTCTGCCTAAGGAGGATTCTGTGAACTCTATTCGTACCTAGCCCAGCTGCCTGTATTTTGATACAGACAGATAATTTGGCAGTTTCACAGCATGCTTTGCTTATGAGTGATGTCTGGAGAATGCAGGACTGTCACTGATTTTAGAAATGATACTGCTAGTGTCAAAATATAAAAGTACAAGTTGGAAAACCAGTTGTTAATTATTACTAGAAATAGAGGTTTCCCTTTAAAGCAACATATAATGAAACAGATTTTGAAACATTTACTTAAAGCATGAGCAAATAAATAGATTTTTCAACCTCTGGGGCATTTTTAGTCTGTTTGTATTTTTAACCATTCTTCTGTCATTTAGAATAAGAGCACCAGCTCCCACCATTCCATAACAGCAATATTTTCTCTGGAACTTAGAGTAGCAAACAGTCCCTTTAGCTGTTGGTAGTTTTGTTGATAGATAACCTCTGGTGTTTCAGGGATTGGCTGCTTAACTATTCCTGCACTTGAGAGCTTGGTAAAACTCACTTCCTTCCACTATACATGAAATTGTTAATTAGCTGATTATCCTAACACCTTAGCTAACACTCTTATCTGAGAGTACCTTCTGCTTATGCTGGCATGATAGAAGGAATAGTACCTTTCTGTGGCTTCTCCATGCCAAGAACTGATCCCTCAATTCTTCTCCTTCCAGATTAAGCAAGAATGATGTGGGTGGAGGGAGAGTTGTCGAAAAGATGTGAAATCTCCTGAACCCTATAGTGTATATAAGTCTGATCCAACTGTATGATATATACTGAGTAAATATTATCCAATTATAACATCGAGAGTATGAGACAGAGCTTCTTTCTGAGATTTGGAAAATGTGTTTGCTCTCCCTTTTGAGAATGGATGAGTTATAGTCAGAAAGTACATTTCTACCTTATAGTAGGTAATTTCAATTAATGTCATTTTATTCCTTTCCTTTTTCAGTGTGATGGTTTTCCACTAATTATTTCAAATCTGTTATTTATAAAACATGGATACACACTAATACTGTGGGCATATAAATATATATATATATATATACATATATTTCAGTATATATACACATATTTACATATGCAGGCATATAAATATATATAACTACAGTTCAGTTGCTCAGTCATGTCAGACTCTTTGCGACCCTATGGACCGCTTGTTCAAAAACTCATGTCCACTGAGTCAGTGATGCCATCCAACCATCTCATCTGCTGTGGTCCCATTCTCCTCCTGCCTTGAATCTCTCCCAGCATCAGGGTCTTTTCTAATAAGTCAGCTCCTTGTTTCAGGTGGCCAAAGTATTGGAGCTTCAGCATCAGTCCTTCCAATGAATATTCAGAATAAATTTCATTTAGGATTGACTGATTTGATCACCTTGCAGTGCAAGGGACTCTCAAGAGTTTTCTCCGCCACCACAGTTCAAAAGCATCAATTATTGGATGCTCAGCTTTCTTTGTGGTCCAACTCTCAAATCCATACATAACTACTGGAAAAACCCATAGCTTTGGCTAGACGGACATCTGTTGGTAAAGTAATGTCTCTGCTTTTCAGTAATATGCTGTCTAGGTTGGTCATAAGTTTTCTTCCAAGGACCAAGTGTCTTTTAATTTCATGACTGTAGTCACCATCTGCAGTGATATTGGAGGCCAGGAAAATAAAATCTCTTACTGCTTCCATTGTTTCCCCATCTATTTGCGATGAAGTGATAGCACCACATGCCAGGATCTTAGTGTCTGAATGTTCAGTTTTAAGCCAGTTTTTTTCACTCTCCTCTTTCACTTTCATCAAGAGTCTTTTTAGTTCCTCTTTGCTTTCTTTCAAAAGAGTGGTGTCATCTGAATATTTGAGGTTATTAATATTTCTCCCTGAAATATTGATGAACTCTGCATATAAGCAAGGTGACAATAAACAGCCTTTCTCAATTTGGAACCAGTCCATTGTTCCGTGTCCGATTTTAACTTTTGCTTCTTGAGCTGCATACAAATTTCTCAGGAGGCAAGTAATGGCATTACCTGATATTGTAATGGTATTACCTCCTCAGATTGAGGCATCGGTCTGTTAATCATATCTCTTGAAGAATTTGCCTTAGTTTGTTGTGATATACACAGTCAGAAATTTTTTAGCACAGTCAATAACAAAGAAGTAAATGCTTTTATGTAATTCTCTTATTGTTCTATAATTCAGTGAATGTTGGCAATTTGATATATGGTTCCTCTGCCTTTTCTAAATCCAGCTTGCATATCTGGAAGTCTTGATTCGTGTACTGTTTAAATCTAGATTGGAGAATTATGAGCATTACTTAGCTAGCATGTGAGATGAATTCAATTGTGCAGCAGTTTGAACATTCATTGGTATTTCCTTTCTTGGGGATTGGAATGAAAACTGACCTTTTCTAGTCCTGTGGCCACTGGTGAATTTTCCAAATTTTCCTGGTATATTGAGTGCAGCACTTTTACAGCATCATCTTTTATGACTTGAAATAACTCAGCTGTAATTCCATCACCTCCACTAGCTTTGTTCGTAGTGATACTCTAAGGCTCACTTGACTTCACACCCCAGGATGTCTCACTCTAGATGAATGATCACACCATCGTGGTTATCTGGTTTACTACAATCTTTTTTTTTTTTTTTTAAGTATAGTTCTGTGTATTGTTGCCACCTCTTCTTAATATCTTCTTCTGTTAGGGCCATGCAGCTTCTGTCCTTTATCGTGCCCATCTTTGCATGAAGTGTTCCTTTGGTATCTCTAATTTTCTTGAAAAGATCTCTAGTCTTCCCTACTCTACCGTTTCCTCTATTTCTTTGCACTGATCACATAGAAAGACTTTCTTATCTATCGCCCCTTGGTATTCTTTGGAACTCTACATTCAGATGGATATATCTTTCCTTTGTTCCTTTGCCTTTCACTTCTTTTCTTTTCTCAGCTATCTGTAAGGCATCCTCAGACAACCATTTGTCTCTTTGCCTTCTTCTTGGGAATGGTTTTGATCATCACCTCCTGTACAATGTTAGGAATCTCCATCCATAGTTCTTCAGGCACTCTATCAGACCTAATCCTTGAATTTATTTGTCACTTCTACTGTATAATCATAAGGGATTTGATTTAGGTCATAGCTGAATGGCTTAGCTGTTTTCCCTACCCTCCTCAACTTTATATATGTAGCAGTACCTATACAGAACAGTTAATAGTAAAGTTCTCTCAGCTTTCTCCTCAGACATCTCTAACCCACAACTTGTTTCTTAGAAATGCCTCAAGCATTAACATGACATCAAAGAAGGAATAGCATGGCATTTACTATATAAATATTAATCTGGGGAAATAAGGAACTATTAGAATCTATATTCAGAAGCTACAAACTTAACTTTATCAAACTAATATGTAAGTTTAAAGGAGTGATATATGTTTTACTGGGTGATTTAACATTCATTTTAAAGAGGAAAATTTGTTATCCTTAACATATTTATACTAGCTAAAGTTCAGATCAACTTTGTCTAGCTTGGGAAAGACAATTATTTGATAAGTGTAGATCACTTCATTCTTCAAAACTCTGCTTTTGATAAATAGTTTCCAAGTATAAAGATGGTTTAAGTGTGGGGTCAAACTAACTTTTCATTAAATCAAAGGAGAGAACCAGATGCTTAGAATAAGGAAGATAATTAATCCATGGCCTTGTAGAAAATTAAAGGCTCATTTGAAGAAGACATTTATATGCTGGAGTCATTTATTTTGTTCTTGTTTTGTTTTGCAACTCATAATCATTTAATTCAGAAGATATTTGAGAAATATATTGATAACACTTATTGACAGCATATCAGCATTTCAGAAAATTTCCCCATACCTCAGGTATCAAATTTACCTTTGTTTCTAGTTTTGTGGTAAAAGTATAGATATTTTGCATTTTTTTAATCTCATTAAAAGATGGACATTGAATTCTACGGAGGTTTCACTGATTTGGTTCTTACAAATGTTCACTAATAGATGTCTCCCAGTGTGTCAAGTCTCTTCAGTTGTGTCTGACTACTTGTGACCCTGTGGACCATAACCTGCCAGGTTCCTCTGTCCATAGGATTCTCCCAGCATGAATCCTGGAGTGGGTTGCCATGCCCTCCTCCAGGCGATCTTCCTGATCCAATGATCAAAACTGTGTCTCTTATATTGACAAGCGGGTTCTTTACCACTAGTGCCACCTGAGAAGCACAGATGTCTCCCTATGAAGAAAATAGAGGCAACTGAATCTGGATAAATGTTATTAAGTCAAAATATAAAATTCCATGCACTCATTTATTTACATGTTAACAAGTCAATTTCTAATTCCCACTTAATATCTTTTGTATATTTTTATGTATTACAATACAAAATTTTATAATACTTATATTCCTTCTTTCTCCCTACCTGACAAAAAGAGAACATAATAGAATACTGAAGTAGTCTGAGAAATATATTTCTTCATACACTCCAAAGAAAAAAAATCATCTCCAAACTATAAGCATTAGAAATTTTCTGAACTAAATTAGTATTGCATAGAGCAACTTCTACCAGATAAAAATATATTTTATTAATTTTATTCAACAAATATTTATCAGGCACTTCCCACATGCACTTCCCACTGTTCTATCTGATGTCAATGTAGTAGTAAATATTCTATGTTGAAAATGAAAAAAATCAATAAAAATTTCAAAAAAGATTCTTACAACCATTTACATTATGCACAGAATGAACAGCTGGCATAGAAATTTGAGAAATAATCAGAAATAAAATTAGAAGAAAGAAAATAATTCATATCATAAAAATGTTCAGCAATTTCAAATACTGCATATAGATTGGGTAAGAATATTAATTTGTCACTATTATTATAATGCATGTTGGGGGATCTTTATGGAAGAAGTTTTACTGCAATGACAATGCAACCATCAAGCTGCTGTCATCTCAGTGAAGGCTGTGAGGAAATGTAGAAAGACACAGTGTTTAAAACTCTTGAGATTTTTTGAAGAAAAAAGAGATATAATGAAAACTAGAGAGCCAACAGATTAAGAGGATTTAATGGGATAACTTGCTAACTTGATGTTTATACACAAAATAAAGGGATCAACAGGAATGGGAAGAATGAAAAAATGCAAAGGATAGAGGGAGAAAAAGAAATAAAATTGATACTTTGACATGGGTTGGTTAAAGAACATTCTATTTGTAGATTAAAATATTGATGTTGTGGCAGGAGTAGAGCCTTATCTATTACATAATTTCTATTTTAATTTGAAGATTTATTAATTCAGTGAATATGCTATCTACACTACTGAATGTAGGAGAATATGAAAGAGGGGAATTTAAGAAAAGTTTAGGGAGATATGTGGAGACTTATGGAAAACATTGGAATTATTGCTTTAAAAAACAAGAGCAAGAAATGAAGAAGGAATGCTGAAAAGAGACAAGTCATGACTAAGATTTCAACTGAGGTGGAGTGTCATAAATCCATACTGTCAAAAATACACAGCATTTTTAGACATAGTCAGCAGTGCTTAATAGCCTATGGAATATGTAGAGAAGATTTCTCAGGTAGTCTGTTTAAAGAACAATAAAGATGAATTAGTAAAAATAAGAATCAAAGAATGTAGTGGTGGATTATAAACCTTAGATATAAAGAAGAAAAAGAAAATAAGAAGAAGAATAAAGAGAGAAAACAGAAGGTTCAAGGAACAGGATTTTATGAATTTGAAAAAGTTTATCATTATTGTTTTTGTTTTTGCTTGTTTTTTTCCCACCCTTTGGTCAATAGCAAATTGTTTTATTTATTTATATTTATAAATTTATATTACTTTTTCAAGTGTTGCCTTACAAAATTGTATTATATTCTGATGAATAGCAAAGTGATTAAATTGTATGTATATATATGTTCCTTCTTTTTATAACAGATTTCCTTCTCATTTAGCTTTCATTTAGGTCACCACAGAGCATGGAGTAAAGTTCCCTGTGCTATAGAGCAGTTTCTCATTAGTTATCTATTTATACATAGTAGTGTGTGTGTGTGTTTCAACCCCAATCTTTCAATTCATCCCACCCCTTTCCCCTTGATATCCATACATCCATTCTCTATGTCTTTGTCTGTATTTCTGATTTGCAGATAAGTTCATCTGTATCACTTTTCTACAATCCAATGTACTGTATTTGTTTTTCTATTCCTAACTTACTTCACTCTGTTTAAAAGTCCTTAGGTCCATCCATGTTTTTTCAAATTGGATAATTCCATTCTTATTATGGGTATTATTCCATAATACATACATACAACAACTTCTTTACCCATTCATAGGCTGATGTGCATTTAGGTTGCTTCTATATCCTGACTATTGTAAATAGTGCTGCAATGAACTTTTGGGTGCATATATCTTTTTGAATTATGGTTTTCTTCAGATATATGCCCAGAAGTGGGATTTCTGGGTCATAAGGTAGCTCTATTGTTAATTTTGAAGGAACCACTGTAGTGTTCTCCACAGTGGCTCTATCAATTTGCATTCCACATGTAAGAGGGATTTCCTTTTCTCCACTGGCTCTCCAGCATTTATTCTTTGTAGTTTTTCTGATGATGGTCATTCTCCTACTGTGAGGTGACACCTCACTGAAGTTTTGATACGCATTTCTCTAATAATTAATGAAGTTGATGATATTTTCATGTGTTTGTTGCCATCTGTATTGTCTTCTTCAGAGAAAATATGTCTTGGTATTAACTGAGATGAATACAAGTTGGTTTGTGATTTGGGAAAGAAGTGTCTCAACTCAAGTTGTAACTAGTTAAGAGTTTCCAAGTGATGATAAGATCCATTGTAGAAGAATGTTGATAAGAGATAAAAAGTCATTAAAGGTGAATCAAAAAGTCACAAAACTGAAAGGTTAGGGAACTGAATAAAATTGATCCAGAGAGAATTATATTGTTTCTCAGAGTGAGAAATGCTCCAAATAAAATGGATAACCAAGAGAGGTATCATAATCCATCTGAGAGCGACAGCACAGAAAATGGCCATTAGTAGAAAATAATTGAGTACTTCTTCAAAGTGAATAAAGAGAAAACAGAAGGGAAATGTTTCATAATGGGAAGTACATGAAATCTGGAATCTGAGGACATAACAGAAGCAGAAGATATTAAGAAGAGGTGGCAAGATTATATAGAAAAAAATACAAAAAGGTCTTAATGACTGGGACAACCACAGTGGTGAGGTCACTCACCTAGAGTCAGACATCCTGGAGTGTGAAGTCAAGCGGGCCTTAGGAAGCAATACTATAAGCAAAGATAGTGGAAGTGATGGAATTCTAGCTCAGCTATTTCAAATCCTAATAGATGATGCTGTTAATGTGCTGCATGCAATATGCCAGCAAATTTGGAAAACTCACAGGTGACCACAGAATTGGAACGGGTCAGTTTTCATTCCAATCCCAAAAAAGGGTAATGCCAAAAAATTGTTCAAACTACCACACAGTTGAACTCATTTCACATGTTTGAAAGGCAATGCTCAAAATCCTTCAGTTAGGCTTCAACAGTACATGAACCAAGAATATCTAACTGTAGAACCTGAACTTAAAAAAGGCAGAAGAAAAAAAAAAAAGGCAGAAGAATCAGAGACTAAATTGTCAACATCTCTTGGAGCATAGAAAAAAGCAAGGGAATTACAGAAAAGTATCTACTTCTGCTTCATTGACTACACTAAATCCTTTGACTATGTGGATCACAAAGAAATGTGGAAATTTATTTAAAAGATGGGAATATCTGATCACCTTATTTTATCTGTCTTCCAAGAAACTTGTATGCAGGTCAAGAAGCAACAGTAAGATCCAGACATGGGACAATGGGCTGGTTCCAAATTGAGAAAGCAGTATGGGAAGGTTACATGTGGTCACCTTACTTATTTAACTTATGCAGAGTAGATTATGTGAAATGTCAATCTGGATGAATGATAAGCTGAAATCAAGATTGCCAGGAGAAATATCACTAACCTCAGATATACAGGTGAAAGCAAAGAGGCACTAAAGAGCCTCTTGATGAAAGTGAAAGAAGAGAGTGAAAAAGTCACCTTAAAACTCAACATTCAAACACTAATATCCTAGCCTCTGGTGCCATCACTTCATGGCAAATAGATGGGGAAACAATGGAAACAGTGAGAGACTTAATGTTCTTGAGCTCCAAAATACTGCAGATGGTGACTGCAGCCATGAAATTAAAAGACACTTGTTCCTTGAAAGAAAACCTATGACCAACATAGAGAGCATATTGAAAAGCAGAGACATTACTAATGAACAAAGGTTCATATACTCAAGCTATGGTTTTTCCATATGTTGGATGCAATCCCCAAAATTATAAAATGATCTGTTTGTTTCCAAGGCAAATCATTCAGTATCATGGTAATCAAAGTCTGTGCCCAACCAGTAACAGTGAAGAAGCTAAAGTTGAATGGTTCTATGAAGACCTAAAAGACCTTTTAGAACTAAAACCAAAAAAGATGTCCTTTTCATTATAGGAGACTGGAATGCGAAAGTAGGCAGTCAAGAAACACCTGGAGTAACAAGCACGATTAGCCTTGGAGTATAGAATTAAGCAGAAAAAAAAAGGCTAATAGAGTTTTGCCAAGAGGATAGACTGGTCATAGCAAACACTCTCTTCAAACAACACAAAGAAGACTCTACACATGGACATCACCAGATGGCCAACACCAAAATCAGATTGATTATATTCTTTGCAGCCAAAGATGGAGAAGCTCTATACAGTCAAGAAAAACAAGACTGGGAGCTGGCTGTGGTTCAGATCATGAACTCCTTATTGCCAAGTTCAGGCTTCAAAAGAAAAAGAAGGGAAAATCACTAGACCCTTCAGGGGTGACCTAAATCAAAGCCCTTATGATTATACACTGGAAGAGAGAACTAGATTTAAGGGACTAGATCTGATAGACACAGTGCCTGATGAACTATGGATGGAAGTTCAGGACATTGTACAGGGGATAGGGATCAAGACCATCCCCAAGGGAAAAAAAATGCAAAAAAGCAAAATAGCTGTCTCAGGAAGCCTTACAAATAGCTGTGAAAAGAAGAGAAGTGAAAAATAAAGGAGAAAAGGAGAGATATTCCCAACTGAATGCAGAGTTCCAAAGAATAACAAAGAGAGATGAGAAAGCATTCCTCAGTGAAAGTGCAAAGAAATAGAGGAAAATAATAGAATGGGAAAGACTAGAGATCTCTTCAAGAAAATTAAACATATCAAGGGAATATTTCATGCAAAGATGGGCTCGATAAAGGACAGAAATTGTATGGACCTAACAGAAGCAGAAGATATAAAGAAGATGTAGCAAGAATACACAGAAGTACTATACAAAAATTATCTTCACAACTCAGATAATCATGTTGGTATGATCACTCACCTAGAGCCAAACATCCTGGAATGTGAAGTCAAGTGTATCTTAGGAAGCATCACTATGAACAAAACTATTGCAGGTGAATGGAATTCCAGTTGAGCTATTTCAAATCCTGAAAGATGATGCTGTGAAAATGCTTCACTCAATATGTCAGCAAATTAGAAAAACTCAACATTGACCACAGGACTGAAAAAGGTCAGTTTTCATTCCAATGCCCAAAAAAGGCAAGGCCAAAGAACCTTCAAACTACTGCACAACTGCACTCATCTCACATGCTAGTAAAGTAATGCTCAAAATTCTCCAAACCAGGCTTTAGCAATACGTGAACCATGAACTTCCAGATGTTCAACCTGGTTTTAGAAAAGGCAGAGGAACAAGAGATCAAATTGGTAACATCCACTGGATCATCAAAAANGCACAACTGCACTCATCTCACATGCTAGTAAAGTAATGCTCAAAATTCTCCAAACCAGGCTTTAGCAATACGTGAACCATGAACTTCCAGATGTTCAACCCGGTTTTAGAAAAGGCAGAGGAACAAGAGATAAAATTGCTAACATCCACTGGATCATAAAAAAAGCAAAAGAGTTCCAGAAGAAAAAAAAAAAAGTATCTATTTCTGCTTTATTGACTATGCCAAAGCCTTTGTATGGATCACAATAAACTATGGAAAATTCTGAAAGACATGGGAATATCAGACCACCTGATCTGCATCTTGAGAAACCTGTATGCAGGTCAGGAAGCAACAGTTAAAACTGGACGTGGAACAACAGACTGTTTCCAAATAAGAAAAGGAGTACATAAAGGCTGTATATTGTCACCATGCTTATTTAGCTTCTATGCAGAGTACATCATGAGTAACACTGGGCTGGAAGAAGCACAAGCTGAAATCAAGATTTCTGGGAGAAATATCAATAACCTCAGATATGCAGATGACACCACCCTTATGGCAGAAAGTGAAGAACTAAAGAGCATCCTGGTGACAGTGAAGGCTTAAAGCTCAACATTCAGAAAACGAAGATCATGGCATTTGGCCCCATCACTTCATGGGAAATAGATGGGGAAACAGTGGAAACAGTGGCAAACTTTCATTTTGGGGCTCCAAAATCACTGCAGATGGTGTTTGCAGCCATGAAATTAAAAGACGCTTACTCCTTGGAAGGTAAGTTATGACCAACCTAGATAGCATATTCAAAAGCAGAGACATTACTTTGCCACCAAATGTCCGTCTAGCCAAGGCTATGGTTTTTCCAGTAGTCACGTATGCTTGCAAGAGCTGGACTATAAAGAAATCTGAGCACCAAAGAACTGATACTTTGAACTGTGGTGTTGGAGAAGACTCTTGAGAGTCCCTTGGACTGCAAGGAGATCCATCCAGTCCATCCTAATGGATATCAATCCTGAGTGTTCATTGGAAGGACTGATGTTAAAGCTGAAAATCCAATAGTTTGGCCAATTTATGCAAAGAGCTGACTCATTTGAAAAGACCTATGGCTGGGAAAGATTGAAGGCAGGAGGAGAAGGGGACAACAGGGGATGTGATGGTTGGATAGCATCATCGACTCAGTGGTCATGAGTTGGGATAAACTCTGGGAATTGGTGATGAACAGGGAAGCCTGGGGTGCTGCAGTCCATGGGTCTCAAGAGTTGGACATGACTGAGCGACTGAACTGAATATATGTATATATAAACTATCACCATTTTCTCTGGTGGGTCTGATGTTAAAGAGTCTTCCTGCCATGCATGAGGCCTGGGTTCAATCCTTGGGTTGGAAGTATCTCCTAGAGAACTCCTGGAGAAGGGAATCACAACTCGCTGCAGTATTCTTTCCTAGAAAATCCCAAGGAAAGAGGAGCCTGGCACGCTACTGTCCATGGAGTTACCATGACTGAGTAACAAACATACACACATTGCCAAGTTAAGATTCAGAGGTTACTAAAATATTTTCATATTTGAATATAGTATATGGTGTGATTCTGTTGAACATTTTTGACAATTGAATTCTTATCTCTTCTTTGTAGTGTAGTATGCCCTAGGATTTTGCTTAAGATTTTGTTTGCTGTTAGTTAATTTGCAGATATGTACTTTATAGTTACAGCATGTCTATCTCTTTGTTATGGAAGAATGCTATGCTTTATACTTAATGATTAATAAAGATTAGTTGTTAATATAATTTCATCTTAATATAAACTGTATTATACTAGTATAACTATTAAGTTTAAAAGTTACTTATGAAGTTCTGTGAAAAGATTGCTATTTCAGATTAGTAAGGGACTCTATGTATTTATAAAAAATGTTTTCTAGTTTCTTTGAAATATAAATAACTCAT
>SJYA01001794.1:377862-439514 GCA_006410615.1 Neotragus moschatus | reverse complement strand
TGTGGCCACTGCTGAGTTTTCCAAATTTGCTGGCATATTGAGCGCAGCACTTTCACAGCATCATATTTCAGGATTTGAAACAGCTCAACTGGAACTCCATCACCTCACTAGCTTTGTATCTTTCTTGTATTATCTTTATATACTATTCCTTATCTTTTCCTTGAATAATCTATTATACTTTAATATGATCTAAATTATTCCATCTTATTCTTATAAGTTACTTTATCAGAGAGAAAGACAACGTATGATATTACTTATAGATGGAATCTAAAAGCTACAACAAACTAGTGAATACAACAGAAAAGCAGACTCACAGAGAGCAAACTAGTGGCTCCCGGTGGGGAGGGATGGAGGGGCAATCCAGGGCTATGGGATGGGATGGTATAAACTATTCCATGTCAGATGGGCTACAGGGATATATTGCACCACATAGGGACTGTAGACAACATTTTGTAACTGTAAATGGAAAGTAACCATTCAAATTTTATAAAGTTTGATTAATAATAAAGAATATATGAAAATAAACCAAGTCATTTTTTGGAAAGCAACACTTGAGATTTCCTGAATTACTCATCAAAAATTTTAAACTTTTACTCCATGAACAATACGGTAGAAGTTGTGACTTTCTTCTTTATATATCCAATGATACCATAAAATATTTTGAATTCCTTTCCAGACATAGCCACAGGATATGGATTTTTTTTTTTTTTTAAACAGAGTTTCTGAAGCTCCTGTGAAGCTTAGGGTATTTAGTCCAAGTTTCTATATTTTCCAGTATATTTTTCAAGTCATATAGAACATTCATATTAATCTAATAGTCAGGCATACTGATTTCAAGAATCAATCTAATTGTCCAAGATAGTTTAATGCATACAAAAACTAATTGCATTTTTAATGTTTCATTTTTAAACTTTCAAAATTAAGAAATCAAATCAATTTGATTAGAACTAAAACCATTTAATGCAATGGAAAATGAGCAAATGATACACATTTCAAACTTAATTCCATATTTACATTAAAAATAAAATTGGACACAGTGGAGTCTTCACCTTACTAGTAGTACCCCATGAAAGCCATGTGGTACTCATGATTAAAAACTGAAAACAAAACCATGTACCACAAAGTTCTTAAGATATTATTGTGTTGCAACTAGTTTTATGAACTCTGTTTAAAGAATTGTATGATAGGAGCGTTAGATAAAGCCTTGTATAAGCAAATACAATTCCCATGACCTGCAATTTCCTCAAGAATAGGATTAAATGGTATCATGTATAGACACTGTATTTTGTAAACAATGACAAAAAAGCATTTGTGATAGAAATAGCTTATTTATTTACCATCTCTCCTTTCCCTCCGATGCACACTGTGGTGTTACATTTCTTTCCAGATAGATGCAGTCATGGGGCTAAACTCTGCCCAGAGGAATGCAGGATCAAGTCAGGTCCTCCACTTGGAAATCTGCCTCCTATAACTCCTCTGCTGTCCTTCCTAATGATCACCTGGCCTGACTGAGAGACAAGGTGGGAGGTACTCGAGTCCACGAAGAACTGGGTAGACCAGAGCCCCTCTCTCTTTTCTGGCATTGGATTGTGACATGAGGGAGGAATACAATCAATTCTTTATAAACATTAAGCCGTTTGAGTTGATACACAATCCATAGACTAGGTGTACTATGTTTATTCCCATGTTACAGGTGAGGAGCTGAGGCCCAGGGAGGTCAAGTAACCTACCCAGGGTCTGCAGCTAACACAAGTTAGAGTAGGGAGATAGCCATTCAGCCCAGAAACGTCCCCTGAATCTCAAACAACCATAATCAATTGCGGGAAGTGAAAGTCACTCAGTAGTGGCCAACTCTTTTCGACCCCATGGACTATGGAATTCTCCAGGCTAGAATATTGGAGTGGGCAGCCTTTCCCTTCACCAGGGGATCTTCCCAACCCAGGGATTGAAGCCAGGTCTCCTGCCTGCAGGTGGATTCTCTACCAGCTGAGCCATAAGGGAAACCCAAGAATACTGGAGTGGGTAGCCTGTCCCTTCTCCAGAAGATCTTCTCAACCCAGGAATTGAACCGGGCTCTCCTGCATTGCAGGTGGATTCTTTACCAACTGAGCTATCAGGAAAGCTCATGATCAGTTATGGTATAGCATAAACTTGGGAAATCATCTAAATAGATATGATTGTTGAAGATTTGAAGAGGGTTCCAGGGCTAATCTTCAACGTGTACAGAAAGCTGGGGAAAGAACCAGGGATAGAACTCTAGAAATATCCACTTTTGCATCAAAGGAAGGAAGCAGAGTCAGGGATAGAACTGGAAACATAGACAAGGCAAACAGGAGCTTGCCTTGTCATAGAATTTAGGGTAAAAGAGAGGCAAAGGGGAAAGTGGTCCATGAATTAAATCTTGCAAGGTTAAGTGACCTGAGTCCTAAAAAACACAGTACTTGATGTTGTTGTGACGTGTCTGAGAGCACTCCTGAGATCAACGAGTAGGCAACAATAAAGTAGAGACAGTGACTATAACTCTGTAAGGGAAAATGAGCTGTTCCAGACAATGCATTAGAAGATCTGCTTCTTCTAAAGATTTGAGAAAGACTTTTTTTCCTCCCCACCCTATTCATTAGCTTTTGTTCAGCTACTAAAACAGAAGTGTGTGGCCAAATAATTTCTGTTCATATTTATGACTTTATCAGAATGATGATGCATAGGAAGAAAGGGTTTGGGGGATGGTGTGTGTGTTTAAAGCAAATGTTTATTGACAGCTTTAACAGCTATCATGAGACTCAACTGACTCCGAGACACACAAAACTGTCCCAAAGAGAGCTAAGTAAAAATCAAAGCTAGTGGGATTTCCTTCTTTATTTTCTAATTTCACATTTTAAGTGGGCATCGTCAAGACTTGAGAGGCTCTGAAGGCTAAAATTACCACCAAATGCTTCTTTTCCCGTGTCAACCCTTAATTTGGGCCTCTTTATCCCCGTAAGACCTTCAGGTTCAGACATAGCCATCAAGCGCTTGGGATGACCAAATGCGGACTTCTGCTATTTGCCATCATTTGATGTAATTTCAGTGTCAACTTGTTCACTTGTAAAATGTCAGTAACACTTATTCAGACTGAATCAAACCAAAAAAACTTTGGGTTGTCAGGGCATTCCAAAAGACCACAGAATGAGCTAAATAGGTACTGGTATGTGTTCCAAAGAACAGCGGAGAAAAGAATATCACTGAGATGTTAGGAGCCATAAAAGTGTGTAATAGTCTGTGCAACTAAACTCTCTACCCCAAACTCAAAGGCATTTTAGCATGTATCAGTGGCAGCAATAAAAACTAATGGATATAACAGAGCCCAATCAGAGAAGGGATTTCAAGAGCTGCTTGATTCAACCTCCAGCTCCCATGCATCTTCTTAAGGTAGTAGAGTAGACTTTTGTCTTATCCAAACCTCCTGAACCGCCCTTCTAAATTTCCTAGGTTTCTACCAGTGAGTCTTATTTCCCCAGGCAGAAGAGTCTTTTGCAAGCCTGTTTTGCAAGCCTGTCTTGCAGCTGGGACACAGGTATACAGGTTCTGCAGATGGGCTAGTCGGAAACACACTCCTGAGATTTCTTACAGGAAGAGGATGATGCGAAGAGGGCAGAATTATAGGAAGGCGGCAAAGAGCAGAAAGATAGTCAGTTCTCAGAGGCAGCAACAAGAGAGGTCTAAGCAGATACTCTCAGATTCAGAGGCCCCGGCGTCAGCCACCTGTGCCCGGGGGCTATGGCTGAGGAGTCTCCTTTAGAGGCACACCATCTGTAGTAAAGGCTTCCCTGTGGCTAAGTCGATAGAGTCTGTCCGCGTTGCAGATCTATAATAAGAATTTAGTTCCTGGCTGTCCAGTGAGAGCTTAACTCCTTGTCCTCTTGAACGATGTGGATACTTCTTTTTTTTTTTTTTTTAAATAAAGTTTTATTGGAATTAAAGTTCTTTTTAAAAGGTACTTACTTCTTTACTTTTGGCTTCACTGGGTCTTTGCCGCTGCTCATTGGCTTTCTCTAGTTGCGTCCAGCGGGGGCTACCCTCTAGTTACAATGCAGGGGCTTCTCACTGCAGCGGCTTCACTGCTTGCAGAGCACAGGCTCCAGGGCGTATGGGCTCAGTTGCCTGACAATATGTGGAATCTTCCTGGACAGAGGATCGAACCTGTGTACCCTGCATTGTCAGGTAAATTCTTCATCGCTGAACCACCAGGGAAGACCTGGATACTTCTTAATATCCTTTATAAAGTTCCCTTCACTTTAAATGATGTAGACTAGGTTTTATTTTTTGCAACTAAGGATGTTTACCTCTAAGTGGAAATTTCAAACAGCTTCTTTTTGAAAGCTGTATCAGGATAATGATAACAAAGATGATATTCTGGTCTTGTCCACCATGCCAGTTTTGCCTGTGACTGTTTTTCCTTCCAAACAACTTCTTGAAATGCACTTGGCTTCTTAGCTCTGCTGGCTTCATCTGTGTATCCATTCAGCTGTGATGTAGTGTACATCTATAATGCTTATTGAGTGTCTACAATCCAAGGAATAATGATGGCTGAAACGCTGTCGTTGAGTTCAGGAAACTTCCAGGGCTAAAAGTAAAGCAGGAAACGAATATGTCTAAGACAATGATATCATACAATTAGTGTTATGATGCGAATGAGCACAGGTCACTGGGGAACACAGAGGAGGGTAATACATTTAACACAGGGATGAGATAAGATGAGATAAGGAAAACAAGCAAGTAAGGAATTGACAGGGTAGATGAATGTGGAGGCGGGTGATTGACAGAAGGAAAAGCATGTGCAAAAGTCTTGATTCCCTGGAAAAAGGCGTGCAGTAGGACCAGAGCTATAGTAAAATGGGACGTGAAGTGAAGCTAACAGAAAGTCAGGGACAATGTCCCATATTGAGGAATTTATCAGTAATGACCAATCACAGGAACAAAGGCTTTAAGGCTGGGGCACAGACCTCAAGTGAAACAGGAAGAACAGAATGATAATGTTATGAAGAGTTTTAAAGGGATGTTTTTTATTTTTGTCTGGTTAATATAAGAGTTTATCATTTTTTTCTACAATGTGCAAAACAATTAGGGGAGAATCCCAGGGACAGAGGAGCCTAGGGGGCTGCCATCTATGGGGTCGCACAGGGTCAGACACGACTGAAGCGACTTAGCAGCAGCAGCAGCAGCAGCGCTCTCTGTAGGGCACTAATGTAAACCTCTTTTATCTCAATCAGCCAGGGGTCTTAGGTGCACATAGGTGCTAAGCAGAAGAAAGTAGTGGAGTTCCCTTCATTTCAGATAATATTGACCCGATTTCTCTGCTGAAATAATATCTCAATAGTTTGCCATCCAAGGTAGGGCCAGTGGCTTAGAAATGAACACAGAGTCATATTATATGAGTCTTTATGACTATTTGTGAACAAAAGCTGTGCTATTTTGACTTAAAATGCATAGCAAAATTTCTTAACCTATTCTTATCCCTTCTTTTGAAGACTCACCTTGCTAACTACGAAGTAATCTCTTCTTAGGCCCCCAGTTTCAAGTCAGGCATTATGGAGTTTTTCACTTGCTTTATCTTATCCTACAAAGGTATCAAGTCCTTTCTTTACTCTGTGTTCCCAAGGCTGGTTACATCTCTTATTCTTGGAACTTACTACTTTATCATTTTTTTGGTCTCTTCAATATCCCTTATGAAATAAGTAAAACCTGGAGTCATCCAGAGCAACAGTGATAGGGAACCTGGAACTCTCTCCTTTATTCACCTGTTATCCATGCACTGCCTACTGACACCATGTCTACACAGTACTAGGTGCTGGGACACAGTAATGAACATGAGAAACACAGCCCCCTCCCACAGTGCTTGCAAAGGCACATTTCCACAGTCTGGAGTCCTTGAAAGTCAAGGACTCCATAGCAGAGACTACTTACCAATATTTGCTGCTGCTAAGTTGCTTCAGTCGTGTCCGACTCTGTGCGACCTCATAGAGGCAGCCCACCAGGCTCCCCCGTCCCTGGGATTCTCTAGGCAAGAACACTGGAGTGGGCTGCCATTTCCTTCTCCAATGTATGCAAGTGAAAAGTGAAAGTGAAGTTGCTCAGTCGGGTCCGACTCTGTGCGACCCCATGGACTGTAGCCCACCAGGCTCCTCCATCCATGGGATTTTCCAGGCAAGAGTACTGGAGTGGGGGTGCCATTGCCTTCTCTGTACGAATATTCAGGGGACTGCCATCATCAATTAGGACTTCCCAAATGGTGCTAGTGGTAAAGAACCCATCTGCCAACACAAGAGATATGAGATGGGGGTTCAGTCCCTGGATCAGGAAGATCTTGCGGAGGAGGGCAAGGCAACCCACTCCAGTATTCTTGCCTGAAGAATTACATGGACAGAGGAGCCTGGAGGGCAGACCATGGAATTGCAAACAGTCAGAGATGACTGAGTGACTAACATACATACACACGCACACACCAGTGGATCCTCCTGAACTAGGAATCAAACTGGAGTCTCCTGCATTGCAGGTGGATTCTTTACCAGCTGTACTAGGGAAGCACACCCCCTCCCCGCAACACACACACACATACTCAATTAAGTACGTACCAAATTGTTTGGCTTTGTTGGGGGAGGAAGCTGCTCTAAATAACTCAGGGTGGGATGTGTCATATTAATAGAAAGAATTTCTTTTTATATGCAGCAGAAAGAGAAGCGTTAAAGTTCCCTTCACAGACTAAAGAACTGATGCTTTTATTTTTTTTATTGGAAAATTCATTGAAAAATTGTTTTATTGCATTATTTTAAACTGATCATAGTAATGTGTCCTTTGTCAAACTTTGTGCTTGATTTTAAAGGGATCCTCTTACAAGGCTCTGAATTATAACTTGAAGATCAGTAACAATTATGCTAAACAGAGAATGGTAAACATAGCCATTTTTTTTATACTAATGAGCTTGAACCTTCCTACAGATAAATAATGCTCAAAGCATGGCTTCCAGAATAGCAGGATTGACAATATCTGGCAACTTGTTAGAAGTGGAATATTATCTGGCCTCACCCAAGACTTAATTAGAAATTCTGAAGGTGGTGAGCAGAAATATTTATCTTAACAAGCACTCCAGGTAATCTCCGGAACACCCAAGTTTAAGAATCAAGCTGCAGAAACTACCCTGATGACTTTCAAATGTTCAACCTTAAAGAAACTTACCTCACAAAAGAATACAAATAATCATATAACTTCAGTAAAATTAAATAAACAAATATGTTATTTTATGGTTTATTAATTAAACTAGAAAGGATTTTTGAATATCATGTCAACGTTGGTGAGGGTTCAGGGAAGTAGAACTTGGTGGGAGTATAAATTTATTCATATCCTGGATGGCAAGTTAATAATTAAAAGCCTTTCAATTATCTTTAACTTCTCACCCAAAAATTCCAATTCTAGGAATTTAATGTAAGGAAATAAGATGAAGAACTTCAGCTCTAAAATTAAGCAGATCTGGAAACAAATACTTCTTTCACTTACCAGCTTATGACTTTGGCATTAATTTCTTTAAATACTCTAAGCTTCATTCTTTCTGTCTGTGAAATGGAGTTAATTATGACAACTAACTCATAAACTTATAGAAAATGATGTAATCCATATATTTAGGGTTGCTGGATAAAATGTAACTGGAATATCCACTTACATTTCAAATAAGCAATGAGAATTTTTTTGTAGAAATACGTCTCAAATATTTTGACACACACACACATATATACTAAAAAACATTCAGTATTATCTGAAATTCAAATGAGGATCTTGTACCTTTATTCTCAAAATATGCAACTCTAAAATGTACTAGGCATTCAGTAAACTTTAGCTACTCAGTTATTTTGTATTGTATTTTCACTTAAAACATTGATAAACTGGTGACGAACAAGTTTGTCAATTTTAAATTGAAATTATCAGCTCTGTGAAACTGCAAAAAAAGTTTATGCGTATAAAAACTTCATGGTATACAGATGAATGGATGAATTGTGCTGAAATACAATCTTAGGATATCTCATATCTAGAAATACCCCTGAGTAATCAAAGACATTCAGTATCTTGGGTCTGAATAAACCCAAATTAACTGGAAAACCTGATTTGTTAAAACATTTGAGCATCCCAGTTCTGCTGCACTCTAAGAAAATATTTGCTTATACATATATGAAAAAACTCCTCTGATCATAGAGTGAAAGTAGGGCTGCTGACTTTGTAAGAAAAGGAAAGAAACGCATGTGCTATCAATTTGTTACTAATAAAATGTAAACATCCTGAAACTTTAAATCACACTTGATTCAGCAACTAAAAATAAATTCATCTATTTAAAACTATAAAGTTCTCTCTTTATGCCAATAAACGTTAGTGACTTATAATTATGCCCCAAAATGTATGTGACACAGTTTAAAACATAAAATATGAAGCGGAACAGTAGTTGCAATTTGTCTTTTTTCCCTCTCTTAAACATTGTAGCTGGATGCAGACGCTGAAAGGAAATCAGTGTAACAGAGGTCGTCTTCACTGTCAAAGTGACTGGATCATAACTGGTGGTGAACGGTCAAGTCATTTTGACTGTCTTCATGATAGATGGAGATACTTCCCTGATCAATTCCGCCTGCCACTGTGAAAGTTCCTGACCCACAGGCAGCTAGACATGACTGAGCGGAGGCTGCATTTACTGGGCTACATACACATCTGGTTGAAGCTGGAGTTGCTTCAACCAGAAACTGAGATCCTTTCTCAGTGGGGTTGTCTGAGAAGACTCCATGAAAGAAACACTACAGAATCTTGGTCTGGAAAATGACTAGTGTTTGGCAGACAAGGACAGGAAAAGAGACATCCTGCGCCAGGGGGAGACGCCAAGAGCAACACTGTTGGGCATCACTGAATAAAGTGAAGCAACATGTTCTTGAGAGAACAAGATGAGAACAAAGGTGAAGTAAATTTGAGCCTGCTTGGAGGCACTAAGGGGTATGGATCTTGATAACCTATAAAAGAAAGACAGTGGGGTTTTGTAAACAGATGGGCAATAGATACTAATTAGATTTTCAGAAAGCTAGTCCCATGGGAACATAGAAATGTGCTGGTGAAAAAGGGAATGGGAGGCAGAGAGATCAGTTAGAACCTCTCAAAGGTTTTGGCATTCAGAGGTGAGAGATGAGGTTTACGGAAGCAGAGATAACAGAAATCCATGATTTAAAGCAAGCCAAGGGAAGTGGCAGTCACAAAAACAGTTTATACTAGCAGCTGTAAAATAGAGAGGAATCTGGCTTAAAAGGGGAGAGGGCAGAGGCAAATTTGATTTAAAAAAAAAATCAATGATGTATTGGTAGGTGTTTAAGTGGAAATGCCCACTAGAAATACAGAATTTCTGGAATTTCTGGAAATGTAGAGTTCCATCTTTGAGGAAATCTTGTCATGGCAAAAATCTAGTCATGGCAGGGAGGGAAAACTGAGTTACTGAGGGCACACTGAAGAGAAGAGGTGGAAGGGGTACAATTTATTCCCATTTAATCCCTAAGACAATTTCTTCCACAAAAATGGATGGATAAAAAAAGAACATTGAAAATATGGGACCAGGAATTAAGACCAGAGAGGAGAGTCTTAATGACGTGAATAAAACTAGCTTAAAATTGTATCACAACAGCTGAAGTTGGAATGATAATCAGTAGGCAAGAGTAGCCAGAGTTAATGGAACCAGCCAAGCAACAAGGAAAGAGTCATTTCAGGTAGGCCGAATGGTGAGAGTAAGGACTTTGAGGTAGCAAAGAGGGGGGAAAATTTGCTATATTGCCTCACAAAGAGGAGGGGATTTGAAGTCCCACTAGGGTTTGAATGCTGGTAGTTTGGTTCGTTTCAGTCACTTGGTCGTGTCCAACTTTTTGTGACCTCATGGACTGTAGCATGCCAGGCCTCCCTGTCCTTCACCAACTCCTGGAACTTACTCTAACTCATGTCCATTGAGTTGGTGATGCCATCCAACCATCTCATCCTTTGTCATCCCCTTCTCTTCCCACCTTCAGTCTTTCACAGCATCAGGGTCTTTTCCAGTGAGTCAGTTCTTCACATCAAGTGGCCAGATTACTGGAGTTTCAGCTTCAGCATCAGTCCTTCCAATCAATATTCAGGACTGATTTCCTTTAAGATGGACTGGTTGGATCTCCTTGTAGTCCAAGGGACTCTCAAGAGTCTTCTCCAACACCACAGTTCAAAAGCATCAATTCTTTGGCACTCAGCTTTCTGCTGTTTTGACTATGCCAAAGCCTTTGACTGTGTGGATCACAACAAGCTGTGGAAAATTCTTAAAGAGATGGGAATACCAGACGAACTGACCTGCCTCCTGAGAAATCTGTATGCAGGTCAAGAAGCAATAGTTAGAACTGGACATGGAACATCAGACTGGTTCCAAATCAAGAAAGGAGTACATCAAGGCTGTATATTGTCACCCTGCTTATTTAACTTATATGCAGAGTACATCTTGAGAAACCCCAGGCTGGATGAAGCACAAGGTGGAATCAAGATTGCCGGGAGAAATATCAGTCATCTCAGATATGCAGATGATACCACCCTTATGGTAGAAAGTGAAGAAGAGCTAAAGAGCCTCTTGATGAAAATGAAACAGGAGAGTAAAAAACTTGGCTTAAAGCTCAACATTCAGAAAATGAAGATCATGGCATCCGGTCCCATCACTTCGTGGGAAATAGATGGGGAAACAATGAAAACAGTAACAGACTTTATTTTCTTGGGCTCCAAAATCACTGCAGATGATGACTGCAGCCACGAAATTAAAAGATGCTTCTTGGAAGAAAAGCTATGACCAATTTATACACCATATGAAAAAGCAGAGACATTACTTTGCCAACAAAGGTCTGCCTAGTCAGACTATGGTTTTTCCAGTGGTCATGTATGGATGTGAGAGTTGAATGCTGGTATGTTTTCATTAAATGGAAATGATAATGCTGCTGTTGTTGTTGTTTAATCATTCAGTCCTCTTTGACTTATTTGAGACCCCAGGAACTGTAGCCTACCAGACTCCTCTATCCATGGGATTTCCCAGGCAAGAATTCTGGAGTGGGTTGCCAATTCTTTCTCCAGAGGATTCTCCTGACCCAGGGATCAAACTCATGTCTCCTACCTTGCAGGCAGATTCATTACTGCTGAGCCACTGGGGAAGCCCACTAATGCTGTTACCAGTCAGAATTTAAAGCAAGGTCATCTGGGTCAGACATTTAGAGTGCCAATCAGTTAGGGTCTGAGAACATTCCCTATATCCGAGATGAAGACAGTTACATTTCTAGAAACTTTTGGAAAAAAAGAGTACTGCATATGGTAAGAAGGAGCACATTAATTAGCCATTTGGATTGGGAAGGGACATGGTGAACATGAAGCAACTTCCCACTCCATCCTTGCCAGAGGCCACTGGCATAGCTTGACTGTTATAAGAGGAGAAAATGCAGACCTTTTATTTTCAAAGTGGACTGTGCTCCTCTGGTCACCTTAGGGGGCATCACTTCTGTGCTTATTCCTTATCTGGGGCTCATTGTCCCAGCTAATCAAATGCTAAACAAATATTTGAAGGATGCTGTTTGTGGGGGGATGTAAATTAGCCTTCCTGAAACACCCACAGGTTCCAGCCTGGTTCTGATCTGTCTAATTGTTGCCAAAATTAAATGTACAATTGGCCTTCTGCATCCATAGTTTCGTATCTGTGGATTCAACAATTGTAGATAGAAAATATTCAAATTAAAAAAAAAAATTCTGGAAAGTTCCAAAAAGGCAAAACTTGAATTTGCATGCACCAGCAACTATGTACATAGGCTTTATGTTGCATTTACGTAGTATTTACATTGAATTAGGTATTGTAAGTAATTTAGAGATGATTCAAAGTAAATGGAAGGATGTTTGTCAGTTATTTGCAAATACCAGGGCAACCCACTCCAGTATTCTTGCCTGGATAATCCCATGGAGAGAGGAGCCTGGGGGCCCAGTTCATAGGTCACAAAGAGTTGGACAGGACTGAAGCGACTGAGCACACAGCACACATCATGTTATACAAAGGACTTGAGCATCCTAAGGTTTGGGTATGTACATACTCTACACAGATATCAAGTTGACAATTATGAATGAAATATTGGGGCTTGGTGAGCACCCAGGGCTTCCCAAGTGGTGTAGTGGTAAGGAATCCATCTGTCAATACAGGAGACATAAGAATCATGGGTTTGATCTCTGGGTCGAGAAGATCCCCTAGAGTAGGAAATGGCAATCCACTCCAGTATTCTTGCCTGGGAAATGCCATGGAAAGAAGAACTTGGTGGGCTATAGTCCAGGGATCTCAAAGAATCAGACACTACTTAGTGATTCAACAACAAGAACAACAGGTGAGTACCCCATCCAATAAGTGGTACCCAACAATTTCAAACTTGTGATCTAACTAATGTGGCTATGCCAGGGATCTTTGTAAAGCATTCCCGAGAGAAAAAGATTAAAACAGAGGTTTAGAAAGGGGTATGGAAGGCTTTCATGCCAGACCAATGAATGAAGACAAAGGAAGACACTGAAATGAGATTTTGAAACACACATTGTTAGTCTTGAAAACCTCAGTTTTGGTCTCAGCCAAAACTTGCTTCTCAGTGAGAAGGTGAGCATAAACTCCCCTGAGCCTGTTTCCTCCCTAGCCTATAAATGCAAAATGCCACTTCATAAGTTTACTGTGGCACCCATTGGCAGGCAATTACATGGCAATACAACATGGTAGAAACATGGTAGAAACCAACATGAAGGGGATTAGAAAAGGGAGCACATAATGAAAATGAAACCAACATTTACCAAAAGAAAGCTGAGGACCGGAGCTGCAGAGGGAGGTGGGCCCAGCGACTGACCTCCACGTTGACCTTACTCCCTACCTTTGCCTCCCTAACTTTCCTCCTACTGGCTTCTTTCTCAACACAAGAGCTACTGTTCATAGCAGAGACGACATCAGTCAATGAAAGGGTAATAAATCCAAAAGTGTTAGTCGCTCAGTCGTGCACAGTTCTTTGCAGCCCCATGGACTGCAGCCCGCCAGGCCCCTCTGTCCATGGAGTTCTCCAGGCCAGAATACTGGAGTAGGTAACCATTCCTTTCTCCAGGGGATCTTCCTGATCCAGGGATCGAACCCAGGTCTCCTGCATTGCAGGCAGATTCCTTACCATCTGAGCCACCGGGAGAATCCCAATAAATATAAATCCCACTATAAAGAAAGCTTTATGAGAGGGATCTTTTCTTTCTTCCTTCATATATGGAAGACAGCATAAAAGTACATTTATACAAGTCATTAAATATACCATTTTCTAAATATTTGAGATATTCTTTTGTTGTTTTAGCCTTATTTTTGTGTTCTCTTATTAATGGATTCCTGATTACTATCATTAAGCTACCTACCAAACTCATTTCTTAGACTATGAAGATGAGCTATGTCTAAGGCTGGCTGCAAACAGAATCCCTGAGAAGCACCCCCAGTAGAGCCCTGTGAGGTGATGCCATGGACCTCATGTTTCTACCAACGACCTGTTCACCAAGAAACATATGTTTCAAACCTGGGGAATACATGAAGATGGAGTGATACTGTGACTCTCAGAACAATTGAGTCTGTTGCCAAGATAGCCAATAAGCAATGTATTTTTGTTCCCTGTTAATGTTTTCATTCTTGTTTATGCATGCATATAAATTATATAAGCATATATTTTATTGTAGTCGAGAAAATAGTGATGCTCGGATTTTAAAGCCACCAGAAACATTCTGCCCCTTCCAAGCTCTTTCCTTTTCCCACCTTCATCATCCTCACCTCTGCATGACAAGCAGGTAACTAATGACACCAGTGAATGATAGGAAGGCACTTTTTCCTGCTGCCTCTTTTCAAACTGTCCCATCCTGACAGCTATGTACAAGCACTCTCCAGGTCAGGGATGTGATTTCTAAGAAAAGCCATTGTTCTTGTATTAAAAGGAAAATGTTCTAGTTTCATGCATCTATAAGCAAGGAATGGGTGACAATCCCTGAAGCTTTGGGGTGATTTCCATTTTAATAAGTGGCATAAACTATTAATGTTTACTATTAAATTTATAATAACAGATTAAATAGTAAAATTGCTGTCTGGGGAAACAGATACCATGGTGCCAGTTGCCCTGAAGTTGAATTAATAGATGATATAGTGGCTGTATTGGCCTCTGGTCTGCCATATCTTACAGTTCTATTTTCATTGGTGTTTTAAAGTGATAAACCTAAACTGTTTCTATTAAGAGAAAAACGTTATTATAAATTATTGTGGTTTTGCTTAATAGATAAAATATGCATTTTATTCCATTTTATAATCTAGTTATTAGAAAAAAAATAGAAGTTGCTAAGTCATTTTTCTAAGTCAATATGGCACAGTCAGGTTTAGATTAATTGAAATAGTGGCTTCACAAGACCAGAAGGTATAAAAATGTATCTTATCCCTTACCTAACTTCAAACATAATCACACTTACATTATCTCAAATGGATAAAATCCTTTTGCCTTTAAAGATTCCGAATATGCTTTCCTTCCTCATTTTCCTCATGCTATAAAGGGGATAAAGTTGATATCATAAAAATGAAAAATTAAGGAAATTATACATTCACTTAACACACTACCTAGCAAATAATAGCTGTTCGAAATAACTATGATTTTCCCACTCCTAAAGAAACCTCATATACATGTACAAATACAGATGAAAAGATTTTCCAGGACTGTGAACTAGAATGCATTTCCCTACAGAATCATTCATTCTAGGCGGCATAATTTTTTTCACCAAGCACTCCTTGCGCTTGCACCACATTATCTGTTGGCACTAAGGAATGAAAAAATCCAGTGTGACCTTGACATCAAGGGCCTTGCCTTCCTTTACACCACAGCAGCATGCAATTCTGAGCATGCTTTTGTAGGCTAGTTGCTCTAAAATCTTATATATAAGAACTGTTTGGAAAGTTACAATATAAAGATGCAAACAATGATGTAACAGAAAGAATGCCATGTGAAATTTTTTTCTGTCCGTTTGTGTAAATCAGATTTTTATCTTGCTCATAAAATGAGAAAATAAAATCTTGACTTATCTCAAAGTGAACAGAGTATAAAGGATGCACAAATCACATTTCAATACCCATTACTTGTTCCAAACATGCTTAATGGATAAACTCACAAAACTTGAAATCTGTAAACAAAAAGATTCTTCCTCGCAGCACAGCAAATTACATAAGCTGAACAATAACAACAAAAGTCATCTTTATTTCATGTAACAATAAACATGTGAAATCCCAAGTTCGCCCAACAGCCTATTAATAAACACCATGGGTTGAAGATAAAGCATTCTCCCAGTGTTGAGATGGATAAAACAAAGAAACAAGTGAACAAACAAAAACATAAAACAGAACAATCTGAGCACAGTGGAAGATATGATAGGATACACAAATGAATCAATTTGAGCTCCTGAAGAGAAGAATCACTTTGGAAATGCAAGTGAAATAAAAAGAAACCATATCCATTAAAAATATTTGCCATTCACTTGAGACTACAAAACAAGGAAATTAAGCACCCTACCTAAAGCCATGATAATGTTTCCACCATGAAGCATATCTTAACTTGGCTAAACAAGAAAAAAAGATTCTTCTATTCATATAAATACTTGTCCTGTACTTGTATAATATGTAACTCAATAGAAAACAGAAGCTTATTATCCATCCTTCTCTTGCAGGGAGGTCTATGAGTCTTCATTCTTTATTCTGATAACTGTGTCATCAACAACATCATCAATAAATACTTATTTATTGTAGCTCTATGGGTAAAAATCATATTGTTACACATGGATTCCTCAATCAAAAGAGTTTAAAATTGTTCATATCCAGTGAATGTGTCCAGAATTCTGGCAAATAATACTGTCATCCATTTACCAAAAGATTTATAACCATTGCCTTCACACCAGGCACTGTGTTTAGTGTGAAAACAAATCAAGTTTACAGTTGACTGGTGAAGAGGGGCATTAAACAATGTGAAAACTTAGACTATAATTACTATGCCAGAAGACTATCTAACTGGCTTTAGAAAACATAACAATAGCTTTCTAAATGTACAAGCCTCATAATAGTGATCAAAAGCAGGATTCCAGAAATAAAAATTATCTGTTGGTGAAAGAAAACAGGGCAGAAAAGAAACACATTCTTGGAGGGAAATACCTTGGAGAGAAACCAACAAAGAAGAAGTAGCAAAAGTAATTACTTCGTGAATTTCTTTGGACTTTTGGATCTGAAACACTCCTTAAAAATTGCACTAATGTGTTATTTCTGTAATGCAGTTTTGGATGGAACACACAGCAGAGAAATTTTAGCCTCCCTGATGGATGAACACTGCTTTTCCACAAGTTCCTGTACTCTTCACACAGGGAAGGAAAGCATGAGTAATCTTTGCAACCAGATCTATTTCTCTCATTTCCTGTTTGACAAAGTTTCTTTAGAGAAATAAAAAATAAGTTGAGGTCATTAATAACTTTACAGAGTATATCTTGAATGATGATAGATAAATATAAAGGGTCTCCGACGCACATTTTGCATCTTTCTTTGCCTTTTATTAAAACAGTATATTCCTGGGATGCCAATAGGCCACTTTTCCGGGCCCTGAGTCAGAGCATGTTCCAAGCAAAGAGAGAAGGAAGCATTGAAGAGGAAAAGGTAACATTGTACATAATCTCCTTCTCCTTTTGCCTCTATAACTCAGCTTGCCCCTTGCAAAGTCTAGATCACGTAGGTCATGTTGTCTCAGAAAGTGGAGACTTGCAATACTAGGAACCAGAGTTTATCTCACTCACCCTTGTCCTGCTCTTTGCAATCGCCCAGCCCCTGCAAACTGCTTCATCATGCCTGTCCAAGTCAGACATCCCCCTGCCCATCTTGACCACTGTTGCCGTGTGCATGAAACCCCTTAGTTTAAACCAGCCTATTAACAGCTAGTGTTGCCCACTACAGTCTGTCTATAAAAACTCTGTAACCACTTTGACCGGGGCTCAGAGCTTGGAGTGTTAACTCCCCTGGGCCCGGCTGCATAATGAACCTGAGTTCTCCAACTCTCCAAGTGTGGTGCTCAGTTTCTCGAATGCGGGGGTTTCTGTAACAGCATGACTCCAGAGGAGTTACAGAAGAGGGCTACCGTAGAGTCTCCTCCCTTACCTGCACTTTCTGTCCAAGCTTTCTCTCATTTTAAAGGGACTTTTTACTAATTGATAGAAAGAAATAGAAGATATCCAAAAACAATAAGTCACACTGAGAGAATTCTTGCCAATTCTTAACATTCTTTGGCCATAGTTTATCTAAGTGCTCACAGAAAGCATTTGAATGAATGATCTGTATTCAATAAGGCTTCCTTTCCCCAATTCTTTAACTGGAGTTGGGGGAAAGGCTTTTATCTCTTCGTATGTAGCTGACAATGCCTCACACTGTAGCCAAAGAAGAAAAAAATTCAGATTTCAAGCAGAAGTCAGCTTTCCATCCAATATTTTTCAGATCCAGACATGAAACAGAGGAGTGTTTTTTTAAGCCTTTTCTTCATAGAGACCAACAACCTTAGTAATGGGAAAGGGTGGTGGGGCATGAAAAGAGGCCAGGAGAAAGGTTGGCTAGAAACAATGAAAATAGTTTGAGTTGTATAATAGTCTTTGTTCCTACATAGGGAAGTCAGCAGAAGCAACTGAAGTGGTTATTCATTAAAATCTGTTTCAGTTGATTTATGAACCCTGATCACACTCTGTTGTAAAGAGTCATTTCTAGTGATGAAAATAATACTGGAGTCTTCATGACACAGTCTAAGGCAGAAGCAACACATGTGTGAGATGAGACCATACCAAAACAGCCTTCTTTCTCTTTTCTCTATGCCACTTTTCCTTCTAACTCACCAGTCTTTCACTCCCCCGACCTCACCTCCTAGAACTTCTGCCAGTGCTGCCAACATGCTTCAGACTCTGCCTATAAGATACAAGAGCTTCCCTGGTGGCTCAGTGGTGAAGAATCTTCCTGAAAATTCAAGAGATGCAGGAGCAAGTGTTCAATCCCTGGGGCAGGAAGATCCCCTGGAATAGGAAATGGCAACCCATTCCAGTCTTCTTGCTTGGAGAATTCTACAGAGAAGCCTGGAGGGGTATACTCCACGGTGTTGCAGAGAGTTGGACGTGACTGAACAACTCAGCATGCACACGCACACACACACAAGGACCAGTTCTCAAGCCACTGCTGCCTGTCACTATTGTTTCCATTCATATGTCTGTGACTACAGCACCAACATCAGTCATCTCTTCAGTTTCTAGTTCCTCTGGGCCATGTCTCACCCTAGCACATTTCCTCCGCGTCTAACATGCCTCCTTCAGCTGTACAACAGCCTTCTTCTCCTCTGTGCTCTCACTGTCATGGCAGTGGTCAACAGAACTCCCAACAGTTGGATGCACAATACTAAGAAAAACAACTCAAACTTTTCTGTATCTAGGTCCACACATTCACCAAATTTGAATTTTAAAACTGCAGAAACTGTATAAAAAATATTTGATAAGAGGCTATGTTGCTTGACTAACTGAAAGTTCTTCCAAATTCTCAAAAGTGAATCAACTTTACTCATTTTTTTTTCTGATTTGTTTACCCATAACAATAAAAAAAATTGAAGGTGGGTGGGTGGGGGGAGGTTTAGGATTGGGAACTCATGTACACCTGAGACAGAAAAAAATAAAAAATAAAAGAACAAAAAACAAACAAAAAAAAAAGAGTCAAAAAAAATCCAAAACTTTGCAATTTCCTGGACCTCAAAAAAAGCATCTTAATTATTAATTGACTGTCTATTTTGCACAGAACAGGGTGCATTTCATGGTGAGGGGTAATTAGGTCTAGGCACACAAAAATCTTAGAAACATGAGGAGACAAATGCTCTTAAAACATCATGTATGCAAATATCATGAGCATATCATATCCCTTCATCCAGTGGAAACAGTGTCAGACTTTATTTTTCTGGGCTCCAAAATCACTGCAGATGCTGACTGCAGCCATGNGAAAGAGTCAGATAATGACCACAAAGATGCTCAGTGAACTCAAAGGTTGGATGAACACAGTGAGAAGTTCCACAAAGAGAAAATAGAAAGAAAAATCAAACATAGTTGAGAAATACAATAACTGAAATAAAAATGCCCTAGAAGGAATCAAGAGTAGATTATATGATAAGAAGAATGGATCAGCAATCTGGAAAGAGTCGTGAAAATCGCTCAAACTGTACAGAAAAAAAGAAAGAAACAATTAAGTGAGAGTAGCTTAAGAGACCTCTGCGACAACATCAAACATACTAGCACTCATATTACAGATGTTCCAGAAAGATAAGAGATAGAGAAATGGACAGAGAATTTATCTGAAGAAATGACAGCTGAAAACTTCCCTAAACTAGGAAAGAAAAGACATCCAAGTTCAGGAAGCACAGAGAGTTCCAAACAGGGTGAACCCTCCAAAAAAAAAAAAAAAAGAACATTCAAGGGTACATGGCAATTAAAATAGAGAACATTAAAGATAAAAAAATAATCTGTAAAATAGCAAGTGAAAAGCAACTATTTGTGTTTGTATAAGAGAACAATGATCACCTGACATCTCAGCAGAATCTCTGGACTAGAAGGGAGTGGCACAATGTTCAAAGTGATAAAAGGAAAAAAAAGCCCTAAAACCAAGAATATTCTACCCAGCGGGATTTTTATTCAGATTTGAAAGACAGATAAAGAGTTTTAAAGACGAGAAAAACTGAAAAGCTTTAGCACAATTAAACTAGTTTTACAAGGAATGTTAAAAAGAACTTCTCTGAGCAAAAACAAAACCAAAAAAATCTACAACTAGAAATATGGAAATTATGGCAGGAAAAAAAATCTCACTGATAAAGGCAAACATACAGAAAAGGTAATAGATTGGTCACTTAACAAAGACAGTAGAAAGAATAAAAGAGAAAAGTAGTAAAATTATCCATATCTATAGTAAGAAATTACAGGGTATACAAAATAAAATTTTAAAAAAGCAACCCAAGGGCATAAAATAAAACATCAAAAATAAATAAATAAATAAAGCTTGGACTTATGAGAACTTCAACTTAAAATAATCATATGAATATAAATATATTCATATAACTCACAGTAACTATGAAACAAAAACTGTAAAAGACACAAGAGTAGAAAAGAATCCAAACATAACACTAAACAGTCTTCAATCACAAGGAAAGGGAACTAAAGTAAAAGAAATGTAAAACAAAATGTAACTAAAACACAAGAAATAAATCAACCACATGGCAATAAATGTATACCTATCAACAATTATTTAAAATGTAAATGGACTAAATGCTTCAATCAGAGACAGAAAGAGGCTGAACGGACAATAAAACAAGACCTATCATAACTAAAGATATATAATGCAGAACTAAAATACACATAGACTGAAAGTAAGAGGATGGAAAATCATAATCCATGCAAAGGGAACCAAAAGAAACCAGGGACAGCAACATTTATTTCAGACAAAATAGACTTTAAAACAAACAAGAGGAGACAATGAGCAATACATAATGATAGAGATCAATCCACAGAGATTTAACAACTGTAATGGCAAAAAGGGAAGAGGAACTAATGAGCCTCTTGACGAGGATGAAAGAAGAGAGTGAAAAAGCTGACTTAAAACTCAACATTCAAAAAACCTAGATTATGCCATCTGGTCCCATCACCTCATGGCGAGTAGATGTGGAAGCAATGGAAACAGTGAGAGACTTTATTTTCTTGGGCTCCAAAGTCACTGCAGATGGTGACTGCAGCCGTGAAATTAAAAGACACTTGCTCCTTAAAGGAAAAGCTATGACTAATCTGGACAGCATATTGAAAACCAGAGACGTCACTTTACTGACAAAGGTCCGTCTAGTCAAAGCTATGGTTTCTCCAGTGGTCGTGTATGGATGTGAGAGTTGGACTGTGAAGAAGGCTGAGCACCGAAGAATTGATGCTTTTGAACTGTGGTGTTGGAGAAGACTCTTGAGAGTCCCTTGGACTGCAAGGAGATCCAACCAATCCATCCTAAAGAAAATCAATCCTGGGTTCATTGGGAGGACTGATGCTGAAGCTGAAACTCCAATACTTTAGCCACCTGATGCGAAGAGCCAACTCACTGGAAAAGACCCTGATGCTGGGAAAGACTGAAGGAAAAAGGAAATGGGATATACAGAGGATGAGATGATTAGATAGCATCACCATCTCAATGGACATGAATCTAAGCAATCGCTGAGAGATAGTGAAGGACAAAGGAGTTGGCATGCTGCAGTCCATGTGATCACAAAGAGTTGGACACAACTTGGCAACCAAACAACAACAAACATAAAATGAAAAGAAAACACTAGCTTTAAAAGACATATTGGGTTAAATTCAATTATTAGATATACACAGAGAATTCCACTGAAAAACAACAAAATACACATTTTTTCAAATGCACAGAAAACATTCTCCAAGATAAAACACTTGCTAGACCTTGAAACAACTCACAATAAATTTAAGAAAAATGAAACCATTTCACACATCTTTTTCACCTTTGACAGTATGAAACTATAAATCAAAGACAAGAGGAAAAAAACTACAAAAACCACAAACACATGGAGTTTAAACAATATTCAAGTAAACAACCAATGGGTCACTGAAGAAATCAAAGAGGAAATAAAAAAATATCTGAAGACAAATAAAAGTGAAAACACAATGATCCAAAATCCATGGGATGCCATAAAAGCAATTTTAAGCAGTAAGCTTATAGTGATACAGGCCTAACTCAGGAAACTAAAAAATCTCAAACAAATGATCTAACCTTACACAAAAAGAAACCACAAAAAGAAGAACAAACAAAACTCAAAATTAATAGAAGGGAAGAAATAATAAAAATCAAAGCAGAAAAAAAATAAAATAGAAACCATAAAAAAATGGAAAAGGTCAACGAGGCAAAGATCTGTTTCTTTGAAAACGTATACAAAATTGATAATCTTTTATCCAGACTCACCAAGAAAAAAGGGAGAGGGCTTCAGATTAATAAAATCAGAAATTAAAAAGAAGCTACATCCCACAGAAATGCAAGCAGAGCAAAGTAGTTTTTAAGGTGTGTACTTTTTTTTTTTTTTAGGATTAATGCTATTCCACACTTAACAGTATGCAGTAGAGTATAAACCTACATTTTATAGACACTGGAAAAACAAAAAAAGTTGGGATTCAAATTTTCATAAAATTTGCTTTACTGCAGTGGGGTGGTCTGGAGCTGAGCCTGCAATATCTCTGAGGTATGTCTGGATATATGTTTACAGTTGACATTTTAACTTATAGTTCAAATTATCTGTGGATTTTTTTTTGCTAAATACTACAGTAGCTCTGTATTTGATTGAGTCTGAAAATGCTGAGCAGGGAAGGGAGGGCTGGCAGGAAAGTTTTATGCAGATTTTTGACTGCTCAGGCATCCATGCTCCTAAATGCAATATGGTTTACACTACCATGAAAGCACTCATAAGGGTGCTTTCTGGGTCAGGGACAGGTTATTATTACATATGGCAATAAAAATGTGGGTTCCTCACGTCCCATTTCCCTCTTCAGAGAAACACAGAGAACCTGCAATACCCTATGCAAACTGCCCCCACCATCACCACAGGAGAGGAACCCTGTGAACTGGGGAGTTTTTATAGGTTACCTGCTGTCCTCTCACTTACCACCCTCCAGAGAAGAAACACATAAGGACTTTACCTTCATAAAGCAAAGGAATCTTCACTGGGAAGGGGAGGAGAAAAGTAAGCCTTTGGCTCCAGAGACAATCCATTTTATTATCCTTTGAATGAGAGGAGATAGTTCCACGAAATAAGCTCTAGTCGTAATGCCTTTGAAATATGAGGAATGAATGATCTAGGAAAAAATTATATTATTTATACACATTATTTTATATATGCATAGCTTGTCCTTTTTTTCCCCCAGAATCTCCCAATAATATAGGAAAAGTGTTAGTCACTCAAGTGTGTCCAACTCTTTGCGACTCCATGGAGTGTAACCCACTTGGATCCTCTGTCCATGGAATTCTTCAGATAAGAATACTGGAGTGGGTAGCCATTCCCTTCTCCAGGGGATCTTTCTGACCCTGGGATCAAACTCAGGTCTCCTGTGTTACGGGCAAATTCTTTACCATCTGAGCCACCAGGGAATCATACAATAACATGAAAATATTCATAACTCTTCCTCACACCTTAGTATCCTCATCTGTAAAACACAGTGTTGCTATACAAAATTCCTAAATTCTATCCATTTATGATGCTTTCGTTGATGAGATAGCTCCACACAGGAAAAATAAAAATATCAGAAAAAATAAAATTAACTGAAGACATCCACAGGCAAAATGGTGAACTGGAGACATTGCTAGCTTCGATGTTATACATCTCTCATGGACGGCAAATCAACTAAAATGTCCAATTTCATGTTCTGATTGGTTAAATAAATATCTTGAACTAAGTGAATTAAACATTCATATGAAATTATTTTTGAGTCAAAATGATGGCTACATAGGCTTAAAACTTTATTCACATATAATTTCATTACCATTCTCAAATTTGCAATCATGTTATTGGCCAGATCTTTATAGCTATGTGAAGTAAATAAATATTTTAGTCACTCTCATAATTGATGCTCTGAATCTGCTTTACATTAATCATAGTTCAGAGCAGGTGTTGGCTGATTTTCTTTACTTTCCCAAAAGAGCTGGGGAGAGAGGATGACATGTGTAATAGCGACTCTCAAGCCTTAGCGTGCGTTAGAATCGCCTGAAAATCTTATACCTGTTGCTGTGCCCCAAGGAGCATTTCTAATTCCCTCCATCAGGTATTAGGCCCAAGAACTTGCGTTTTTAAAAAGCCCCCAGGTGATGTTAATGGCACTGGTCTTGTAGAACCATTGAATTACAGTGTTTCTAAAACTTTAATTGACAGAACTTTCTTGGGGATCTTGGAATAATGCACCTCTGAGATCTGGGCAGAACTTGCCATGATGCATTTGTAACAAGCTCCCAGGTGATGCTGCCATTTCTGACCCACAGATTGAACACTGAGTAGAAAGGACCAGCATGGGCATTGCTCAGAAGATGTTAGAAAAGCAAAATTGAAACTCAATTGAACAAACATATTGATTGTCCACTATGGATCACACACTATAAAAGTTGCTAGTGTCCTGAAATGAATTACACCCTGTCTGTAAACTCAATAAAGTTCAGACAGGAAATCAGAAAATTAAACATGTGAGTATCATCATGAAGCCATAATAAAAGTTGTCCCAGAAACACAATGCTAGCTCTGACTAAGAGGGGGTAATGTTTGGGAACAGCACAGAGTGACAGGTTTTTCTTGGGAAAAAAAATGCAAATATGATTTACCTTTTCTAAAATACTCAAAATAATTAAACTTCAGAGGTAATTGGAACATTTTGAACTTGTCTGAGTTGACACAGACACTAGAAGAGGCAAGAAGACAAAAAGACACTATTTTAATTAGTTAGACCAAGCAAACAACCATTTTCATGTTAAAAGGTCTTAAATTTAGCTAGCCAAACAAATAAACGTGTTAAGCTCCACTTTAAAAAGAAAATAAAATGAATAAGCAAATAAGACCATGGGATTTTAGGTAAGGTAAACAATACTTCACAAAATCACTCAGATTCCCACAGATTTAAGTTAATGCAAATATCACACGCCAAACCAAAGCCATGTCAGCTCCTTGTAGGTCCTGTGAGAAGGCCCTCTGAGGTACCTGGACCAAGTCTGAACCCTTTATCTGATGGGCCAGCAGATCACCACCTCCAAACAGCCCCTGTGCTGGCAGGGGACTTTTGGCCTCAGGACACTGTAGTCACTTGATTCCTATACAACTGAAAGGCTTCTGAAGAAGTGTTTTCTCCTGATTAATGCAAAGTGTAAATTCCGCAAGTTTTCAGGCACCAGACACTTGTGAAAAGTGAAAGTTGCTCAATCCTGTCTGACTCTTTTTAATCCCATGAACTACACAGTCCATGAATTTCTCTAGGCCAGACTACTGGAGTAAATTCACTTCAGTTCAGTTCAGTCACTCAGTCATGTCCGACTCTTTGCGAGCCCATGGACTGCAGCACGCCAGGCCTCCCTGTCCATCAACAACACCCAGAGCTTGTTCAAACTCATGTCCATTGAGTCGGTGATGCCATGCAACCATCTCATCCTTTGCCATCCCTGTCTCCTCCTGCCTTCAATCTTTCCCAGCATCAGGGTCTTTTCTAATGAGGTTCTTTGCAACAGGTGGCCAAATATTGCAGTTTCAGCTTCAGCATCAATCCTTCCAATGAATATTCAGAACTGATGTCCGTTAGGGTTGACTGGTTTGATCTCCTTGTAGTTCCAGGGACGCTCAAGAGTATTGTCTAACCCAACACCACAGTTCAAAAACTGGAAAAACCATAGCTTTGACTAGACAGACCTTTGTTGGCAAAGTGATGTCTCTGCTTTATAATATGCTGTCTAGGTTGTTCATAGCTTTTCTAATAAGGAGCAAGCATCTTTTAATTTCATGGGTGCAGTCACCATCTGCAGTGATTTTTGAGTCCAAGAAAATAAAGTCTGTCATTGTTTCCATTGTTTCTGCATTTATTTGCCATGAAGTGATGGGACCAGATGTCATGATCTTAGTTTTTTGTATGCTATATTTTAAGCCAACTTTTTCACTCTCTTCTTTCACTTTCATCAAGAGGCTCATAGTTGCTCTTCACTTTCTGCCATAAGGGTGGTATCATCTGCATATCTGAGGTTATTGATATTTCTCCCAGCAGTCTTGATTCTAGCTTGTGCTTCATCCAGCCCAGCATCTCATGATGTACTGTGCACATAAGCTAAATAAGCAGGATGACAATATACAGCCTTGATGTACTCCTTTCCCGATTTGGAACCAATCTGTTGTTCCATGTCTGGTTCTAACTGTTGCTTCTTGACCTGCATAGAGGTTTCTCAAGAGGCAGGTAAGGTGATCTGGTATTCCCATCTCTTTACGAATTTTCCAGTTTGTTGTGATCTACACAGTCAAAGGCATTGGTGTGGTCAATGAAGCAGAGATAAGTATTTTTTTCAGGAACTCTCTTGATTTTCTATGATCCAATAGATGTTGGCAATTTGATGTCTGGCTCCTCTGTCTTTACTAAATCCAGCTTGAGCATTTGGAAGTTCACAGTTACGTATTATTGAAGCCTGGCTTGGAGAATTTTGAGCGTTACTTTGCAAGCATGTGAGATGAGTGCAATTGTGTGGTAGTTTGAATGTTCTTTGGCATTGCCCTTCTTTGCGATTGGAATGAAAACTGACCTTTTTAGTCTGTAGCCACTGCAAATTTGCTGGCATACTGAGTGCAGCACTTTAGTAGCATCATCTTTTAGGGTTTGAAATAGCTCAATTGGAATTTCATCACCCGCACTAGCTTTGTTTGTAGTGATGCTTCCTAAGACCCACTTGACTTTACATTCCAGGATGTCTGGCTCTAGGTGAGTGATCACACCATCATGGTTATCTGGATCATGAAGATCTTTTTTGTATAGTTTTCTGTGTATTTTTGCCACTTCTTTTTAATATCTTCTGCTTCTGTTAAGTCTATACAATTTCTGTCTTTTATTGTGCCCATCTTTGCATGAGATGTTCCCTTGGTATCTCTAATTATCTGAAAGAGATCTCTTGTCTTTCCTATTCTATTGTTTTCATATACTTCTTTGCATTAATCACTGAAGAAGACTTTCTTATCTCTCTTTGCTATTCTATGGAACTCTTCATTCAGATAGTTATATTTTTCCTTTTCTCCTTTGTCTTTAGCTTCTCTTCTTTTCTCAACTATTTGTAAGGCCTCCTCAGGCAAACATTTTGCCTTTTTGCATTTCTTCTTGGGAATGGTCTTGATCCCTGCTTCCTGTACAATGTCACAAACCTCTGTCCACAGTTCTTTAGGCACTCTATTAGATCTAATTCCTCAAATCTGTTTGTCACTTCCACTGTATAATTGTAAGGAATTTGATTTAGGTCATACCTGAATGGTCTAGTGGTTTTCCCTACTTTCTTCAATTTAAGACTGAATTTGCCAATAAAGAGTTCATGATCTGAGCCACAGTCAAGTCACAGTCTTATTTTTGCTGACTCTAAAGAGCTTTTCCATCTTTGGCTGCAAAGAATATAATCAATATGATTTTGGTATTGACCATCTGGTGATGTCCATTTGTAGATTCTTCTCTTGTGTTGTTGGAAGAGGGTGTTTGCTATGACCAATGAGCAGCCTTTCCCTTCTCCAGGGGATCTTCCCAACCCAGGGATTGAACCCAGGTCTCCTGCTTTGCAGGAGGATTCTTTACCAAGTAAACTATCAGGAAAGTCTTTTTGTGGGCAATAGAAAATCAAAATAAGCAATAACAATGGCAAAGCTTCTTTGCTTCCAAACAGAAAATGAACTTATAAAACTTGAAACATTCATGCAAAGAATTAAGTGTAATTGAGCCAGCCCTTTAAATATGGTTTCCAATAGAATTTCATGTCATTTTCACAGTATGATAGTGAGGAGAATAAAGATGCCATCTTGTGGGGGGCATTTTTAAAGTGGTGCTCTTTGGAGGAGGGAAAAAAAAGATAGGGTCAGTCAGTCCTCATCATGTCATCTGTTCAGAGAACTGACCTTGAACTCCTGGTGGGTGAGCAATGGCTGGAGCAGCGGCCGAGTCACTTCCAAACTCACACTTCTGGCCTCTTCCTCTCCTCCCTGCTGGGGGCTTTAACCTCAACCCGAGACCTCATTTTAGAAAGTTAGAAGACAGCAACCAAAAAAAGGATTTAAGCAATATAGCAAACAGATGTGTGGAGAGTTCAAGTTTAAGGGTCTTCTGTCTCTTCAGATGGAGAGTTTTGAATGTACATTCAAGAGCATGGTCCCCCCAGAAAGGAAATGACAGCTATCCTCTGCCCATGAGCTTAACAAGTGTCAGAAAAACCCTAGAACTAACTCTGTTTCTTACAGGAGTCCTTTGAATTTAGCACTGTCAATTCATGTCACTTAAAATTAATCCATAAATATAATGTTAATGCATCCTTTCTCTTTCAGTTCTTAATTATGTTAAGTATTGACTGAATACTTTGTGTGTGTGTGTGTGTGTGTGTGTGTGTGTGTGTGTGCACTCATGCTCAGTCAGTCATGTCTGACTCTAAGACTGCATGAACTATATCCTGCCAGTCTCCTCTGTCCATGGAATTCTCCAGGCAAGAATGCTGGAGTGGGTTGCCATTTCCTACTCCAGGGGATTTTCCTGACCCAGGGATTGAACTCAGGTCTCTCGTCTCCTGCCTTATAAGGCAGATTCTTTACCATTGCACCCCATAGGAAGCCAACTACTATGTATCAGTTCAGTCACTCAGTCACGTCCAACTGTTTGTGACTGCGTGGACTGCAGAACACCAGGCTTCCCTACTATACATAAGAGGTTACAAATATGTAGCCTCTGGGCAATTCCATGGTAATGTTGATCAGATTGCAATTTAGATAGCACTGGGTGGAATGGAATACCATCATATTCATGAAACAACTGGTCCAGCACTACCGACATCTTTCAAGTAGGTGCCCTCCAATCCTTGTGTTATAGAACTCCTACAAAGGCGTATGGCACCATTTCCACTCCGGGGCTCTCACTCAGCTCTTGCTTATTTACTTCATGCAATGAATGCCAAAACTAAGGGGCATTTGTGCATCTAGGGCTGTGAGTACTATCCTTGTATTCAATGGAATAATACAAAATCTGGATAACTCACGATCCTGACTTTTACTTTAAATGGAGAGGGGAGAATGAATAGGAAATAACGTGGGGTTTATTTCCCCTTAAAATGAAGCAAAAAATATTTTTAAGAGAAGACATTTTATCTGTTTCATTTCACTTTGTTTTGAAATATGTTTCTTTAAACACCTAACCGTTAAAACCTATGCAATAAAATACAGAAAAAGAAATTAATGCAAACCTTTTCTAAGAAATACTCTTTGCAGATTTTAATGTGATGTTATCCTATATTTAAACATGTGCTTGTAAGTTCACTGACTCAGAGTATATTGAATGTGTCAGAATGTAGAGTTTTAATAACTAGAGGAAAATATCAGATAAACTTGACTCTAAGACATGAACAGAAATGTCATTCTTTTTGCAGCTAGATTTTAATATATCCTTCAAGGTGTAAGGAGTATGGGAAATCAATAGCAAATCCCAGAGTCCTTATGTTGAGATATTCAAAATGTTAACTCTAATGGGAGTCATATCAGAAAAAAAAAAAAAAGGATGATATAACCTAGGGCTGAGCAGTTCACACAGTATCTGTAAAGAATTATTGTTCAAAATCTAAACACATCTTGTGTCTTTAAATAGCAATACATATACTCGTAGTTGTCATAATTTTTACAAACAATGTAACTTTTTTTTCTCAGAACTGAAAGCACTTATTTGAAGGTAGTTTGGGAGAAATTATTTTCTCTTGTTTAGTAATTATCATTAATGAAAGAAAGATTTCTTAAATACTAATAAATTAGGGCTGAATTGACTGACCATGCATCCAAATTGCTGCATTATTCACACTGGAATTACTCCAAAGATTAGCTGCAAATTGCCCTCTAAATTGAATTTATGGTTTCATTTTTCATGACTAGTGTATTGTGACAGATGAAAGGAATCTGAGAGGAAAATGACAGTGATGGACCCAATTTCTTAGTGCTCCATCTTCGGGATAGAGCCAAACTATCTCTATAATTTATTTTGGCAAGCATAAAAACCTGGTAGGCTGAAATCTGGGAGATTCTACTCCATATTCTACTTGGAAATGAAAAGGTCAACATTATGTTTTTGTCAAGAGGAAGCTAATCAAATTGACATCCAAGGAGGGAAAAGGATTCACATGTAGGATGCTGCTATTTTGCATGTGTCCACTGAAAACCCTGCACAACCTCAACGTTGAGAGTTACATTTTACTCCTCAGACAAAACTGAGGGACATAGCAACTCAAACGGCAATGAGAAACTGCTCCCAAGAGGCAAGGGTGGTGGGGGACTGTGGGCAGGGAGGGAGGAAGCCAGGATATACAGGAGTTTTTGCAACAAAGATCAGATAGTCAAAACATCAAAAGATTACTATAAAAGAAAACCAGATATCTCAAATTAAGGAGCTGAGGGGCTTTCTATGTATGGGAAGATGCAAGAGTTTGAGCTCACTAATATCGTTCCTCTGATACATATCTCAGGACCTTGTACTTTCTCATCTTGAGTCTCCCCAGGGTCCGTCAGCATGGGGTGGCTGCGGTGGCTGATGGCTTGGCGCTGGGCCTCCTGTGTGTATCCTGTGTTCCTTCAGGGCTCACCACTCGGCTGCTGCACTGCAATGGCTGCAACATCCTTTGTTTCCTAATAGTGCAGGCATTTTTTAAAATTCACATGTGTGATATTATTCCATTAATCTTTGCAACAACAGCATGGAACAGGTAATTGTATCCTCTAGAAAAAGAAAGGGGAAAAAAAAAAAGAGACCCTGAGAGACTGGGTACCCTGCCCAACCCTGGACTTTTGAGAAGCCTTTCTATATGCTTCCCTAGTTGTTCAGATGGTTAAGAATCTGCCTGTAATGAGGGAGACCTGCATTCAATCTCTGGGTCAGGAAGATCCCTTGGAGAAGGGAAATGGCAACCCACTCCCGTATTCGTGTCTGGAGAATCCCACAGAGGAGCCAGGTGGGCTTACAGTCCATGAGGTCCCAAAGAGTTGGACACAACTGAGTGACTAACACTTTCTATATGCAAAAAACCCATGTCCAGGATCTCCTGCTATGACACCTCCCAGAAAGGGTTACCGCTTTGATCCCACTGCCGATTTAGACATATTAATTTTGTGTCTGTCAAATAACTTGTAGTTCATTTTCACACTAAAGAAAATAAAAATGATGACAGTCCAAATTACATGGGGAAGCATAAACCTATTCTACCATCTGGGCATTGTGAACACACCTAAACCTTTGGAACAACTGTTTTTAGACTCTTATTGAAAAGCTGAAACAAAAATACAAGCTGCCAGATTGGAGAGACAGTAAAGGCCTCCCTCTGTATATGAGGTATATAACTTGCTGCAACACATGGAGGGGAAGACAATTTTGTTAGCCTTTAAATTGGGTTTGTATTGTCTGAGCCTCTTGGGTTGGAAATGATTGAAAACAAATATTGGGTTGGAGTTAGTGACAAATGCAGTTGATGCCTTCAGGTTTAGAAGACACCAGTATGTGGACACATGCTTTGTTTGTAAGACAAATGATTAGACAGCCTCCTACAGCTTTTTGTTTCTAAAGGTTTAGGACCTGTCACCATTTTCCTTCTGCAGTGGCCTCAGGCACCCTTTCTTTGATCAAACTAGCTCTCACATTAACATACAGGTACTCAGGCATGAGCATTTCTATAAGAGCAAAAGCAAATGAAGTTATTTTTATTGACAAATAAGAGTTTTTACATTTTTTTACACTCAAGTTGTTAGTAGAGAATTTGCTAGTAAATCCTTTAAGAAGACAAAAATAAAACCTTAACCTGTTAGAGGGGAAATTGCCAAACTCTGGGTGTCTAGATAAATCTCTGTGCATCCTTTATTTAATCCAATTGCTTCATTACTGATATGCTATCTTTTCTCAGTCATACAATTTAAGTTTTTTCTCCTCTGATGATAGTTTTTAATATTTTAACTTATGCTAACGTGACAGAAGTTTTCAAATACGTCCGCATATCTCTACGCTATGGATGTCAGATGCTGCCTTTATGGTATCGATTGGTCCATTCATGTTTTCCCCTTATTTGATTATTTGAAATGAAACTGAAGTGTTGACACTTGAATTTAAGCTCAAACCCTATTCTTATCTGATACAAATGTGAGAACAAGCTTTACCTAACCATTCCATGTAACTGAACAATGTAATACCAACTCTGAATGTCTAGAGCAACTGTGTCTTTTCATGTTGAGTTTGGCTATTGCATAGAAAAGACCAGCCATGACCCACGGGACACAGATATTTCAGTGAAGCAAACTCAAATGGCCAACCAGATGTGTGACCTCTGACACACTTCTTATCTCTGAGTTCTTACTAAGAATAGGGTTAAAAATGCCTATTCGTAGAGATATTCGGAGGGTAAGATGAGAGAACCACCTCTCATGATCTTACTCTTGAGGCATGTACTCAAGACTTCACACCAACTCTGGGAAGAAGGGGTCAGAACTTCACTATTGACCAAAGAGAAAAGGACTCCAGCAATGAAAGAGAAAGCAATACTAAGCCCAGATCAATGGTTTGGATCTTAGCTTTCAGGGTGGCTTTTTTTTTTTTNAATGGAATAATACAAAATCTGGATAACTCACGATCCTGACTTTTACTTTAAATGGAGAGGGGAGAATGAATAGGAAATAACGTGGGGTTTATTTCCCCTTAAAATGAAGCAAAAAATATTTTTAAGAGAAGACATTTTATCTGTTTCATTTCACTTTGTTTTGAAATATGTTTCTTTAAACACCTAACCGTTAAAACCTATGCAATAAAATACAGAAAAAGAAATTAATGCAAACCTTTTCTAAGAAATACTCTTTGCAGATTTTAATGTGATGTTATCCTATATTTAAACATGTGCTTGTAAGTTCACTGACTCAGAGTATATTGAATGTGTCAGAATGTAGAGTTTTAATAACTAGAGGAAAATATCAGATAAACTTGACTCTAAGACATGAACAGAAATGTCATTCTTTTTGCAGCTAGATTTTAATATATCCTTCAAGGTGTAAGGAGTATGGGAAATCAATAGCAAATCCCAGAGTCCTTATGTTGAGATATTCAAAATGTTAACTCTAATGGGAGTCATATCAGAAAAAAAAAAAAAAGGATGATATAACCTAGGGCTGAGCAGTTCACACAGTATCTGTAAAGAATTATTGTTCAAAATCTAAACACATCTTGTGTCTTTAAATAGCAATACATATACTCGTAGTTGTCATAATTTTTACAAACAATGTAACTTTTTTTTCTCAGAACTGAAAGCACTTATTTGAAGGTAGTTTGGGAGAAATTATTTTCTCTTGTTTAGTAATTATCATTAATGAAAGAAAGATTTCTTAAATACTAATAAATTAGGGCTGAATTGACTGACCATGCATCCAAATTGCTGCATTATTCACACTGGAATTACTCCAAAGATTAGCTGCAAATTGCCCTCTAAATTGAATTTATGGTTTCATTTTTCATGACTAGTGTATTGTGACAGATGAAAGGAATCTGAGAGGAAAATGACAGTGATGGACCCAATTTCTTAGTGCTCCATCTTCGGGATAGAGCCAAACTATCTCTATAATTTATTTTGGCAAGCATAAAAACCTGGTAGGCTGAAATCTGGGAGATTCTACTCCATATTCTACTTGGAAATGAAAAGGTCAACATTATGTTTTTGTCAAGAGGAAGCTAATCAAATTGACATCCAAGGAGGGAAAAGGATTCACATGTAGGATGCTGCTATTTTGCATGTGTCCACTGAAAACCCTGCACAACCTCAACGTTGAGAGTTACATTTTACTCCTCAGACAAAACTGAGGGACATAGCAACTCAAACGGCAATGAGAAACTGCTCCCAAGAGGCAAGCGTGGTGGGGGACTGTGGGCAGGGAGGGAGGAAGCCAGGATATACAGGAGTTTTTGCAACAAAGATCAGATAGTCAAAACATCAAAAGATTACTATAAAAGAAAACCAGATATCTCAAATTAAGGAGCTGAGGGGCTTTCTATGTATGGGAAGATGCAAGAGTTTGAGCTCACTAATATCGTTCCTCTGATACATATCTCAGGACCTTGTACTTTCTCATCTTGAGTCTCCCCAGGGTCCGTCAGCATGGGGTGGCTGCGGTGGCTGATGGCTTGGCGCTGGGCCTCCTGTGTGTATCCTGTGTTCCTTCAGGGCTCACCACTCGGCTGCTGCACTGCAATGGCTGCAACATCCTTTGTTTCCTAATAGTGCAGGCATTTTTTAAAATTCACATGTGTGATATTATTCCATTAATCTTTGCAACAACAGCATGGAACAGGTAATTGTATCCTCTAGAAAAAGAAAGGGGAAAAAAAAAAAGAGACCCTGAGAGACTGGGTACCCTGCCCAACCCTGGACTTTTGAGAAGCCTTTCTATATGCTTCCCTAGTTGTTCAGATGGTTAAGAATCTGCCTGTAATGAGGGAGACCTGCATTCAATCTCTGGGTCAGGAAGATCCCTTGGAGAAGGGGAATGGCAACCCACTCCCGTATTCGTGTCTGGAGAATCCCACAGAGGAGCCAGGTGGGCTTACAGTCCATGAGGTCCCAAAGAGTTGGACACAACTGAGTGACTAACACTTTCTATATGCAAAAAACCCATGTCCAGGATCTCCTGCTATGACACCTCCCAGAAAGGGTTACCGCTTTGATCCCACTGCCGATTTAGACATATTAATTTTGTGTCTGTCAAATAACTTGTAGTTCATTTTCACACTAAAGAAAATAAAAATGATGACAGTCCAAATTACATGGGGAAGCATAAACCTATTCTACCATCTGGGCATTGTGAACACACCTAAACCTTTGGAACAACTGTTTTTAGACTCTTATTGAAAAGCTGAAACAAAAATACAAGCTGCCAGATTGGAGAGACAGTAAAGGCCTCCCTCTGTATATGAGGTATATAACTTGCTGCAACACATGGAGGGGAAGACAATTTTGTTAGCCTTTAAATTGGGTTTGTATTGTCTGAGCCTCTTGGGTTGGAAATGATTGAAAACAAATATTGGGTTGGAGTTAGTGACAAATGCAGTTGATGCCTTCAGGTTTAGAAGACACCAGTATGTGGACACATGCTTTGTTTGTAAGACAAATGATTAGACAGCCTCCTACAGCTTTTTGTTTCTAAAGGTTTAGGACCTGTCACCATTTTCCTTCTGCAGTGGCCTCAGGCACCCTTTCTTTGATCAAACTAGCTCTCACATTAACATACAGGTACTCAGGCATGAGCATTTCTATAAGAGCAAAAGCAAATGAAGTTATTTTTATTGACAAATAAGAGTTTTTACATTTTTTTACACTCAAGTTGTTAGTAGAGAATTTGCTAGTAAATCCTTTAAGAAGACAAAAATAAAACCTTAACCTGTTAGAGGGGAAATTGCCAAACTCTGGGTGTCTAGATAAATCTCTGTGCATCCTTTATTTAATCCAATTGCTTCATTACTGATATGCTATCTTTTCTCAGTCATACAATTTAAGTTTTTTCTCCTCTGATGATAGTTTTTAATATTTTAACTTATGCTAACGTGACAGAAGTTTTCAAATACGTCCGCATATCTCTACGCTATGGATGTCAGATGCTGCCTTTATGGTATCGATTGGTCCATTCATGTTTTCCCCTTATTTGATTATTTGAAATGAAACTGAAGTGTTGACACTTGAATTTAAGCTCAAACCCTATTCTTATCTGATACAAATGTGAGAACAAGCTTTACCTAACCATTCCATGTAACTGAACAATGTAATACCAACTCTGAATGTCTAGAGCAACTGTGTCTTTTCATGTTGAGTTTGGCTATTGCATAGAAAAGACCAGCCATGACCCACGGGACACAGATATTTCAGTGAAGCAAACTCAAATGGCCAACCAGATGTGTGACCTCTGACACACTTCTTATCTCTGAGTTCTTACTAAGAATAGGGTTAAAAATGCCTATTCGTAGAGATATTCGGAGGGTAAGATGAGAGAACCACCTCTCATGATCTTACTCTTGAGGCATGTACTCAAGACTTCACACCAACTCTGGGAAGAAGGGGTCAGAACTTCACTATTGACCAAAGAGAAAAGGACTCCAGCAATGAAAGAGAAAGCAATACTAAGCCCAGATCAATGGTTTGGATCTTAGCTTTCAGGGTGGCTTTTTTTTTTCTTCTTCTTCTTCTTTTTTTTACTTTTTAAATTATGGAAGTATGATAACACATTTACAGGAGACTTGGAAAATACAGAACAAAGTTACATATAGTTCCACTATGTATTACAATTATTTTTAAAGTAGATTAGTTAATATTTTTAGTTGGTGTTTCAATATCAAACTCTCAAACATTAATGGAATGAAAAGACAGAAAAGTAGAAGAATATAGACCTGTAAACACTATGAACCAGTTTAACATAATTAAGATTTATGCAATTTCCACACAACAGCAGGATAAAAATTTTATTCAAGTTCTCATAGACTATAATCCAGGAGACAATGGAACATATCCAGGGACAGAAGACAAGGTGCAAAAATTTCACAGTCTAAAAGTATCAAAATCTTACAGAGTCTGTTCTCCCATCACTGTGGAATTGTGTTAGAAATCAATATCAAAAGATATTTGAAAATAACCACATATTTTCAAGTGCAACATGACATTTAACAAGAGCGCTTTGATTTAGCCATTAGCAGTCTCAATAAAGTTAAAAGCCTGAAAAAAACACAGAGGGTGAGTGCGGACAAGAAAATATTTAAATGAGAAGTTAATATAAAATGAAAAATTAATAGCAAAGATATTTAAAAATCCCACGTATTTGGAAATTAAATGTCCACATTTAAATGTTGGGTGGTGTACCTAAGAAGTCATAATAAGGAAAATTAGAAAATATCTGTAAGAAAATAAAAATGAAAGGAGAATTTATCAGAATTTGTTACGTACTGCTAAAGTTGCTCAGTGCAGCTAAATACAGTGTGGAATCTTGAATAATATATGAAAACAAATAATGGGCACTAGCATAAACTTTTAAAATTTGAACACAGGTCAATTTCCTTTGTTGTTTTTTTCACAACATATTACTTCTTTATATACTTGGAGTTGGATTAGATGTTTCAAGCCTCAATCATTTTTTTGAATCGCTAAGATAATAAGCTTTCTAGACTTGTAGCAGGAATACTAGAGGCCAGAATAAATGGAACTATATTAAAGCTTTGAGTGAACATAAATTAGAAACTTAGCATTCTATTCATAATTTGCCAAACAAGTAGAAATAAGATGTCATAAACCTTTTGGCTAGGCAAAAATTTATGAATTTTCAAATATGTACATATTGTATTATATGTACTATATATATATATACACACACACACACTCTGCCAACAAGGTCTGTATAGTCGAGGCTATGATTTTCCCAGTGTTCACCTATAGTTATGACAGTTGGACCATAAAGAAGGCAGAGTGCCAAAGAATTGAAGCCTTCGAACTCAAGCTGGAGAAGACTCTTGAGAGTCCCTTGGACAGCAAGGAGATCCAACCAGTTAATCTTAAAGGAAGTCAACCCTGAATACTCATTGGAAAGGCTGATGCTGAAAGCTGATGCTCCAATACTTTGGCCACCCGACACGAATAGCCAACTTATTGGAAAAGTCCCCAGTGCTGGGAAAGATTGAGGGCAGAAGGAGAAGAGAGCACCAGAGGATGAGATGGCTGGATGGTTACACGGATGCAATGGACATGAACTTGGGCAAACTCTGGGAGATGGTGAGAGACAGAGAGGCCTGGCATGCCGCAGTCATGCGGTTGCAAAGAGCTGGACATGACTGGGCGACTGAACAACAGCAGCATAGATATATATCCTGGAGGAGGACATGGCAGTCCACTGTATTATTTTTGCTTGGAGAATCTGCATGGACAGAGGAGCCTGGCAGACTACAGTCCATCAGTCCACAGGGTCGCAAAGAGTCAGACAGGACTAAAGCAACTTAGCATACGTATATATACGTGCACACACACACACACACACATATATACACACACACACACACACACACATACAGAAGCTCGTCTACTACTTTGATAAACACTTGAGAAACAGCAAGAAAAAATGAGATGGTTAAATTAGAAACCATATCTAAGTGAAATGGGAGTATGAAACAGAAAAACCGAAACAAACTAGATAAAAGACCATCATATAGTTTTTTGGTAAAAAAAAAAAAACACCATTTTTTTGGTAAAACATGGCTGCTCAACAGAATTAGAAGACAATACCTGTGCATATGTATTTTTCAAAATGTTCTGAGATAATTCTAATGTTCATTTGAATTTTAAAAAGTGATTACAGATTTTTCTATTAAATGGTAATTTTAGTGATGTAGAATTCTATTTTTTTTGTTGACCAATCATGATAAAATAGTATTACAATGAATAATAGTTACATCAGGATGGATTTAAATGTATGATGGTGATGTTGGTTTTAGTCACTAAATCACGTCTGACTCTTTTGACCCCATAGCCTGTAACCCACCAGGCTCTTCTGTCCATGGGATTTTCCAAGCAAAGTATGTAAATATGTATGACAGGAAAATCTAGGGGAATATGTAAATGGTTGTCATCTTGGGAACTAGATTAGGTGGACTTTCATTTTATGTTACATATTTCTAGAATGTTTGAAGTTGTTAATAATAAGTACTTATAACTCTTTAAGGAGGAATTCTAATAAATGTTAAAAAAATTAAAGTGCCTAGAATTCAGTAAGTGTTCATTTAATTTGAATTTCTACTTGTCTCCTAGGTACAGCACCTATAAAAATCAAAGTAGTCATTTGAGCATTTGTGCTAATACTTAATGCCTGCCTATACACTCTGAGCTCTTCTCTATTCTGAGGGTTTAAACTGAAAAAAAGAAAAAAAAAAAGAAGTCTCTCTTTCCTATCTTTCAAGGCAGAGGAACAAGTAATATCAGTATAACTTTCAACAGTCCCTGTAGGAAAAAAATTGTAAACGTTTTTTTTTTTTCTCAGTCTGATTCTCTCAATTAAATTGGCACCACAGTCTTCCCACCTGAAAACTGGCCACTATTCTCTGAAAAATAGTTAGAAAAATATTTCGGGAATATGTAAGTAGAAATTGTTGTGATACTATGATATCATTTTGTGAGTAAAAACTAAATAATCACTCATTCACTTGGACTAAACATATATGTAATGTCTGTTTTTATGGGTCAAAATGGTCAAATAGCAATTGCACATTTTTGCTTAGTGNCACTATTCTCTGAAAAATAGTTAGAAAAATATTTCGGGAATATGTAAGTAGAAATTGTTGTGATACTATGATATCATTTTGTGAGTAAAAACTAAATAATCACTCATTCACTTGGACTAAACATATATGTAATGTCTGTTTTTATGGGTCAAAATGGTCAAATAGCAATTGCACATTTTTGCTTAGTGATTGCTATCAAGATAGTTTTAAAACAATATTGAGTCCAGATTTCAGTGAAGATCCTCACAAAATAAATGCATTTCTCATTTTATTAACCATGACTTGAGTGCGGCTAAGAATTCTCAGAATAGTTTTCTGGACAGTTTTTGATATCTGCACAGATGAATGGGAGCAGCAACACATATAAGTCTAATTGACTGAAAGTCCCAAAACTATTCACATATGGCTTTCAAATATTCCCCAGAAAGTACAAGGATCTCCTTAGTGAAATGTATCAACAAAAGGCTAGACCACCTGTTCTGTGAAACTGTATCAATAATTCAAAAGCAGGACGTATGGGATGGAGGGTCCTCAAGTTCTGCAAAGAATATTTCAGTGATTATGCTGTTCCAACGATTTAAGCAGAGCAAACTTGTGCAGTGTATGTCTCATTCTAAGAAGAAAGAAAATCTTCCCTGTCTTGGACAGAATCACTGTCCCTTCATCATGAATACCTATGAGAGGTGGGTAATAACAGAAACAAAGAAAACAGCAGACTAAAGCACTCTGAAAAAACAACTTCTTAGATGAAACCCTAAAGCATTTCCTGGAACTCTTAGAAGAACTCAAGATCAGTGTCAGTGCCCAAGCGGAAAACTGCTGAGAAGATGGTGGAATTTCTGGATTGCCACTGAAGTCGGTATTTAGAAGGATCAAGATCCTGCTTCTGACACACCTCTTGGAGCAAAGAATGGGAATCTGGGGTTGGTCACTGCCTTGCATCCTGGAAGTTGACAGTGTACGTGCGAGTAAACTGAGATGGCCTCTTGGAGGCCTCCTGGAAAGCAAGAGTTCAAAGGAGAAAAGGGCAGGCAGACTCTAAACACAGGTTCAATGAACAGAGCAATGAACAGAGGCAGGAGTGGAGCCTGTGGGTTAACCAAAGGACAGATGTAATTCTCCTAGCTTCCTTGTGTCATACATGCTGTTACTACTTTGTATTTTGGGTCTACCTTGTTCGTACATTCCATAATCTGCCGTAATTGACTATTGCTTACACAGCTTTACCCAACATGTTAAAAAAAAAAGTCCACTCTTGTTTCTTGAATCTCATCCCTTCATTCTAATGAGATATGTTCTCATTAAGATGATGAGGTATATTCTAATGATATATATTCTTCTTAATGAAATATATCTTTAGTAACTTTTTCAGCTAGAAGCTGTGGGTCAGGTAATTTTCAATGCCTAAAAATGTTTTAATTTTACACTCTTTTTAATTAGATATTTGTATTATGTATACAAATACATATACTGTTTTGTTGTAATATAACATTCATTGACAAACGCTCTTTAAATTGATATACAGAAACTTAAACAATTTTTGTTCAGTGAACATATCAATAAACCCAAACCAGCACAACAAGTAGAATATTACTCTCACCTCAGTCTTTCCTCACAACCTATTTCAGGTCTTAGTACCCTACATCAACATAATAGTAGTCCTCCATGGTTAATTACTTTTGGATTAGATCTGCCTTTTTTTGAACTGTATATCAATGGAATTATCCTTGTAGTCTTTTGTTTGGGCTTCTTTCATTCTACATTATGATAGTAACAATTTACTTATATTTCATAGAGATTTTCGTATTGTTGTTTTAATTATTGATGGATATATTTCATTCTTTGTGCTGTTGTGGACCTTCAGATTTCTTCCAGTCATAAGGTACCACAAATAAGTCTTGATATGAACACTCTTGCACCTGTCTTTGGTGCATATATATACACATTTTGTGAAAATATATACATAGTATTTGAATATGCTCACCTTTAAGTATTGCCAAACCATTTTCTGAAGGACTGCTACCATTTCATACTTCCACCAGCAGTGTAAATGAGTAAAACTAATTTTTATAAATGTGTAAAATTATGACTCTCATAATATATCATAGACACGAAAATGAACACCTTAAACATTTTAACACATTCAATGAGAGAAGCAGGTTGATGAAATCATCAGCTTGAAAGAAAACCCAAAGGAAAAAATATATATACTTATAATGAATTGAAAATAGCTGAAAGGTAGCACACAGAATCAGATTACCAGAGTTTGTCCTGTATAGACAATGAATGCATTGTTTAAAAGTAGTTTCAAGACAAGGAAAAGTTAGAATCAAATGAATTGCAGGAGTATGCTTTAGTTAACACACAGTTTTCACTGAAACACATTTTCTTTTCTTCTACAGAGCCTTCTAATTGACCCATAGACACTCCAACACTTGTCACTTTTTAAAGTTTTTAACTATTAATATTTTGATGACTGTGCACTGTAGTTTTAGTTTGGTTTTCATTGATGATTTACAACATGATCTTGTTTTCATATGTTAATTGGCTCATTAGCCATCTTTTGGGATTAAAGTGCTATTGAAGAAATTTGTCCCTTTGTTGCAGTATGTTGACTGTTTTTTTACTTGTATATTTGTAGGATTTCTTAACCTATTTTCAATGTAAGTCCTTTATCAGTACACATACAAATATTTACCTGTGTTTTGCCTTTTCACTTAATGGTATTAGTAAAAAAAATAGTAGGAATTACAATTAAAATACTCCTTGTTCAATTTTATGCTTGAACTTTAATTTGTTTTATTTTAGTCCTTTGAGGAGCTTACTGGATCTCTTATGGTTTCTAATTTTGCTTTTGAGGTATCTGCTGTAAGTTTCTTTGTTATTTCTTTGCAGATCTCTGTTTGCTTTTACAATCTTTTTTCTGTGCTGAGAAGATATTTGAGTCTAGGGTCATACAGTTTAATAACTTAGGCCAAGGTGTGAATTTCCTTGTATTTAGTCCACTTGGAATTCTTTGCATTTCCTAAATCTGAGTAATCAGTTCTGTCAGCAAAGGTCTTATGGTAATTCTCTGCAAATTTCTCTTCTAAATCTTGTACCTCCCTCATTTCCTCTATTGCTCCTTCAGGAACTCATATTTGGCATTTGCTAGATGTTTCGTTATCCGTGCCCCTGAACCCTTCATACTTTCCATCTCTGCATTTCACGCTGCTGTATTCTGTGTAATTTTTACATTCCGTTCTCCACTTTACAGATTCACTCTTCAGCGCAACCCATCCTTTTAAGCTTTCAATTTTCTGTAAGAATGTTTATTAGTTTTAAAAGTTTATTGCGGTCCTTTTGCTGATGATTCTACATTTTTTTTTTTTAGATTCTCATTCTTTTGGTTTTTTATTCTTTAAGTTATATCTTCAATCTTCTCTTCAAAAATTTTGGTAAACACATAACAGAAAAGCTATAAGAGTACCTATTTTTAAGTACACAGCATACTTAGTCACAGTCAAATCATCTTTTTGATCAAATCAGCAAGGGCTCCAAGGCTATAGAATGGAGAAAGGATTGTCTTTTCACCGAAAAGCAATCTGGCCCTGGGCTTTTCTCTGTTGGGGAGTTTTGGATTACTGATTGAATCTATTTATTGTTATAGGTCTATTCAGGTTTTTTGTTTTTTCATGATGTTGTCTTGGTAAGTTGGATGTTTCTAGAAATGTATCCATTTCTCCTAGACTATTTATTTTGTTCATAGTAGTCTCTTTTAATTATTTTTAGTTGTGTGCCATCAGCTGTGTCTCTTCTTTCATTTCATTCTTTCTAAACTTTAAACCTATCTCTTTTTAAGGAAATCAACCCCGAATAGTCATTGGAACGCATGTTGCTGAAGCTGAAGCTGCAATACTTAGGCCACTTGATGCGAAGAGCCAACTCGTTGAAAAAGACCCTGATGCCTGGAAAGACTGAAGGCAAAAGGAGAATGGGGAGGCAGAGGATGAGATGGTTAAATAACATCACTGGCTCAATCAACGTGAATCTGAGAAAACTCCAGGAGACAGTGGAGGACAGAGGAGCCTGATATGCTACAGTCCATGAGGTCACAAAGAGCCAGATATGACGTAGAGTCTGAGCAACAACAGAGTTGAGTTCATCAATTTTGTTGATTTATCTACTTTGTATATTCTCTATTTTATTTCTATTCTAATATTTGGTATCTTCTTAAGCTAACTTTAGGTTTAGTTTGCTATTCTTTTTCTGGTTCTGGAGGTGTAAATTCAGGTTGCTGATTTGAGAGCTACTTAAATGTAGACATCTATCACTGTAAACTACCTCTTGGTATTGCCTTTTCTATACCTCATGTGTTTTAGTATGCTTTATTTTCATTTGTATAATTACATTTTCTATTTACTCATAGTTTCTTTTTAACTATAAGTTTTTCAAGAGTATTTCTTCAATTTCCACATACTTGTGAATTTTCCAGTTTTTCTTTTGCTGTTAATTTCTGGCTTAATTCCTTGTGATTCGAAAAGATGTTTGATATGATTTTAGTCTTTTTAATTAATGCTGGTCAGAGTGGCCATAATCAGAAAATATAAAATAATAAAATCTAGAGAAGGTATAGAGAAAAAGAAATTCCTAGAGTGTTTACACTGTTGTTGGGAATGTCAATTACTATATTCACTATGGAGAATAATATGGGGATTGCTTAAAAACGTAATAGTAGGGTTACCAAATGATCTTGCAATTCTACTCCTGGGTATATATCTAGAGAAAGTCATAATATGAAAAGGCACATGTACCCCAATGTTCATAGCAATACTATTTAAATAACTAAGACATGGAAACAACAGAAATGTCTGTCAACAGATTAACAGATAAAGAGGATGTGGTATGTATATATGTATGTATTTATATATACGTATATATAGGCACAATGGAATATTACTCAGTCTTGAAAAAGAATAAGTTAATGTCATTTGCAGCAACATTGATGGACCTAGAAGTTAACATACAAAGTGAAGTAAGCCAGACAGAGAAAGAGAAATATCATGTGATATAACTTACATGTGAAATCTTAAAAAACATGATACAAATAAAATTATTTACAAAACAAAAACAGACACACAGACATAAAAACAAATTTATGATTATCAAAGGGAAAAGTAAGGTAGAGATAAATTAGGAGTTTGGTATAAACACATTCACACTATTATATATAAAATAAGTAACCAACAAGGACTTACTGTATAGCACAGGGAACTACATGCAATATTTTGTAATAACTTTTAAGGGAAAAGAATTTGAAAAAGAATATGTACATATAACCAACTTGCTATACACTTGAAACTAACACAGAATTGTAAATCAGTTATAAGTCCTCTGTTTTTTTTAATTGATTTTCTGTCTATTGATATATTCTTTATTGAAAGTAGAATATTTATTGAATATTTATTGAATTATGGAATATATATTGAATATGTATTGAATACTCCACTTTATTGAAAGTGGAATCTCCCACTATAATTATATTCCTATCTATTTCTCTCCTTAATGCTTTCAATATTTTTTCATATATATGGATTCTTTTTTTGGTAGCTGTTTCAGCTCAGTTCAGTTCAGTTCAGTCGCTCAGTCATGTCCGACTCTTTGCGACCCCATGAATCGCAGNTCCACTGTTTCCCCATCTATTTCCCATGAAGTGATGGGGCCAGATGCCATGATCTTCGTTTACTGAATGCTGAGCTTTAAGCCAACATTTTCACTCTCCTCCTTCACTTTCATCAAGAGGCTTTCTAGTTCCTCTTCACTTTCTGCCATAAGGGTGGTGTCATCTGCATTTCTATTTTGTAAGTTGTTTTAAACTGATAGCAACTTAACTTCAGTCCCAGATATAAACTCTACTCCTTTACATCTCTTTCCTCCTACCTTACATTATTGAAGTCATAAATTGCATTTTTAGTAATTTGTATCCACGAACATAGTTTTGTTGTTACTCTTATTCTATGCTTTTATCTTTAAATTCTATGCCAAAATTAAGTGATTTATGTACAACCATTACAGTAAATACGGTGCTGCCTATGTATTCTTCTAAAATTTATTTATTTTCTTTTATCAGATATCTTTATATTTTCATATGTTTTTCATGTTGCTTTCTAGTTGCCTTTTATTTCAACTTGGAAGACTCCCTTTAGCAATTCTTTAGACAGATCCAGTAGTGATAATGTTTTTTCTAGTTTTGCTTATTGGGAAGGTCTTTATTTCTCCTTTAATTTTGTGAGACAGTTTTGTCAGATATAGTATCCTTGGTTGTCAGTTGTTGTTTTCCTTTCAGCACTTTGACTGTATCATCCAGTCCCTTTTGATTTGGAATGTTTCTGCTGATAAATCTGCTTATAATCTTGTGAGAGAGTCCTAGTACATGATGAGTCACTTTTCTCCTGTTGCTTTCAAAACTGTCTTTGAGTTTTTTATAGTTGGATTATAATGTGTATTCACATGGAACTCTCTAGGTTCCACATATTTTAAGCCCTTTGAACTTATTAAATTTGGGTGTCCATTTCTTTTCCTAGATTTGGAAAGTTTGGGGTCTTAATATCTTCAAATAAGTTCTCTGCTTCTTTCAATTATTTTTCTCTTCTGTGGTCCCATATAGAGTATATTGGTCTGCTTGTTGATGTCCCTTAAGTTCCCTAGTCACTATAATTCCTATATATGAATTCTCAGCAGTCTAATTCTGTTATCTATTATTTCTGCTAAATGCAATCAATGGTCATGACTTGTTTCCTTGAGTATTTTGAAATTTTTCACTCTGAGATTTCATATTTCTTAAAACTTTATCTGTGAAAATTATCTGAGTCCTGCTATGCAAAGTTTATTCTTCCATAGAGGATTATTATTATTTTTCTAATCTGCCATGTATCTATCTTGAGTTTATATCAGACTTGCCATATAATGTGACTTTGGTTACAGAGGTACTTGAGATCCAGTTCTTAGGTATGAATTAAAAAAAAAAATTTTTTTTAAATCTCGTCTCAGAACCAAGAACATCTTTCCTGCTGTGGAGTCCCATAGGTGACAGACTTATTAATAATTACCTGTACTCAGGTAGAATAATCCTTTAGGGCATTTCATGGCATTTTTCACCACATGAGGCAAATAACTTCAAGGCCTAAGTCAGCTCCACTGCCGTTTACTCCAAGGAATTTGGCTTTACTTGTTTTGGCTTCTGAGTGTGCTTTATATTCTTCTTAGTCCATTAATGCATTTTAATATGTTTAATAAGAAGGAAGATTAGATAACAAAATATTCCAGACTCTCAGGGGGAAAATGGCATCTTTTTATTCCTAGAACACATTTTTACTGAGCATGAAACCTCTCAAAGGACACAACTTTCAGCAGAGAAGTCCCAAATATTACACCTTTCCAATATATGGGCTTCATACTTTTTCCATTGACTCTAGACTCAGCACCCTATTGCCTAAATCAGCATCCTCCCATCATTCTCACCCACTTTCCTCAAAATGGACATCCACAGTGCTTTAGTTTCCTCTTTGCTTTTATTCATTGCACATTTTGCTTGACCTTTAACTTATGTTATTTCAGGTTCTGTCTCCATTTTAAAGGAACATTTGTAGTAGTTTTACAATTAGTTTTGGAGCATTCCTAGACTTTTACAGCAGAAGTAAAGTCAGGTTATACAGTTCACCACATTGTTCCTTAGAATTTTGGCACATCCATGTACTGAAAATCAGTGGATTAAAAAGTAAAATTATGTTCACAAATTTTAAAAAAGTTAATTTGATAGCTTAATTCTACTTTCATAGAGACATTTTTCACTGTATATAATTTATAGTTCCTTGAAGCATGAATATGGTATTTTGTACATTTTTGTAGTAATCTTTTATGGGATCTTTTTTCAGTTTGCAATCACATTATTATGTTTAAAGAAATAAATATTCTGATTGTTTTCTCCATTACAGGTATTCCATTTTTACTTCAAGAACACTACTGCATTACAATTCTGACATCAACTACCCAAAGTGTCAGACTCTGTTCTTCACAAGGCTTAACTCACTTCAGATGCCATCTGTAAGTGTCAGGGATCATTGTTTACTTTGCCTAATCAGTTACAAATCCAGGGTTTCTCATAACCTCTTCAGCTACAGTAATTCACTAGAATAACTCAGAGATTTCAAGAAACCACTTTGCTTATAAATATAATTTTATTATAAAATATATGTCAAGAACAACCAAAAAAGAAAGAGGCACAAAGTCAAAGGTACGAGAGAGTCCCGCAGAGGAGTCAGGTGCCTGGGCATCAGTGGGTTACCCATCAAGAAGCTTCACTAAGCCTCTTGTTCTGAGTTTTTATTGGGGTTGTATTATATACTCAAACCGTGGTGCTGGAGAAGTCTCTTGAGAGTCCCTTGGACTGCAAGGATATTAAACTAGTCAATCCTAAAGGAAATTAACACTGACAATTCATTGGAAGAACTGATGCTGAAGCTCCAATATGCTGGCCACTTAATGCAATGAGCTGATTCAGGGGAAAAGACCCTTATGGAGGGAAAGATTGAAGCCAAAAGGACAAGCAGGCAGCAGAGGATGAGATGGTTCGATAGCATCACTGACTCAATGAACATGAATTTTAGCAAACTGTGAGACAGTGAACGACAGAGGATCCTGGTATGCTACAGTCCAAGGAGTTGCAAAGAGTTGAGCATGACTCAGTGACTGAACACTAACTGCTCTGCATACAGTAGGAAGTTAAAAATGCTTTCCAGATTAATTCAAAACCAAGGAATAGATAGATAACAAAAAAAGAGAGATTCTACAAATTCAGTGTGAAGGAATAAAAAGGTATGTATGCATGACTGGCTAAATCACTAGCCACATGATAAAACTCATTCTATAGTCCCCCTCCCTTCATGGAGGCCAGACTGACCTGAAGTTCCAACATTTAATATGTAGTTGGCCTTTCTGGGAACAAGTGTCTACATCCTGAAGATATATGAGGGCCAATGATAAGTCGCATCATTAGCTCAACAATAACATTCTTTGCTTGGAAAATCTCATGGGTTTTTGAAACTTTATGCCCTGGGGACCAGGGAAAAGGACCAGGTATATTCTGTATTAAACTACAATCAAGTTTACCAAAAGTATTGTAAAATACGTTAAGCTATGAAGCACTTCGGAAAAATCAATAGATAATAGAAGTATTGAACAGGTCAATTCATTCTTAATATATATTAACACAGTGTTAATTCTAAATAGTCTAGGTGCAAATTTAATTTTTACATGTGTCTAATGCTTTAACATTTTTTAAAAAGACATTCTCATATACTACATGATTCTATTGTTATGTCCAGTAAGTATGAAAATCCCATTTTTATAAGTAAATTAAGATTTAATGACTTGCTTAAACTTGCAAAACTCTGTAGCAAATCTAGAGTCAAATGACTTCAAATTAAGTGATCTCCAGCTAACATCACAGTTTCTTCTTTAATGCCTTTGATTTTTATCTGATGGAATAGCATGCATTTTTGTGTTTATTATTTTGCTTCTATGCTCCCTCACTGTCATCAACAGGGATGAAATCATCTCTGCCTTCATATCCCTGCAGAGTCCTTTGGCCACAGCCAATTAATACTGTTGTTACTTTGACCTGAAGAAACGATGTTAATTTGGCTAACAAGCTCATAGTAAGATAGAAGCTAGCTGGAGAAGCTAAGTGCAACTCAGTGGTTGTACTCCTTTCTCTTATGGAAGGCCTCCACTGAACTCGATTTAATACCAGCGCGGCACCACATAATGAATACTGCATTTTCCATTTCTATAGTGAACTAAAATAACATATCCTGAGTGTTAGAATGTAATAATCCATACATTATTATGTTTTATTGATAGGGTTTTACATTCTGAAATCCATTCAGGCATATCCAGCCCCAAATACCTTTAACCGAATTTAATTCTGTGCATGAAAGTTAGTATATACATCATCACACTTTTTACCTAACTGTACGGCATTTAATTTCATGACCATAATGGAACTGTAGACATTAGCTCTATTTCCATATATTGGGTTGGGAAAAAAATGAAATTCTCTTTTTAATATGATTGAGAGTGAATTGGTACACTATGACACAATGGAAACTAATACTCAGTTTTAAAAAGTCCCTTAAAAATAAAGATGATGGGTCAATTAAAGTCAGGTTATAATTCATCAACCTGCATTTAGGCTAGCAGATATTCTATGCAGGGCAAACAAAAGAGGTCTTTCTTTTATATTTTTAGTTAGTAATCAATTTTTATGTCTAGAATTTAAATAAGCATCTTTTTTTTTCCTTCCAATATATGCAAAGGCTATTCTGACACAGAGAAGTGTAGGAAAATAAGACACATTGTAATAATTAACTGAATTATTCCTGGCATGCCGTGAACAATTACAGGATTAATAACTACCCAACCAAATGGTGTTATGTTGGAATAAATTGACCGACAAAGATTCTCAGTTAGGAAATGAAGCTCAGATAGATCATCAATAAAAACGACTGTGACGAGCATACTTGTGAGAACTCTAATGTTTTACATTTCACAAAATATGGCCATAGTCACTGTGCTTAATGATTGGAAGAAGGTATTTAAAAATTCATTTAGACTATTTTGCCCTTTTTAATTGCCTGCTGAAAGACTTAATGTTTGATGGTTACTAATGTACCATACAATCTACACTTAATTAAATACCTGTAAGTTCTGAAAGCTGCTAAGAAACAGTGTTTCTAAATAAAGAAAAAAAGCAAAAGGAGGAAAAAAAAAAGAACTGCAGCTTGTTTGAAATATGTGGTTTGCCATATGCATCCATATTAAGAATGATACTATCTGAAAAACAGAAATAATTTAGAGAAGGAATGATGTCATATGCCACACTTTGAGATAATGTGTAGTCTAATGTGAGATTATGTAAACTGCCTTTTGGATACGTTTATTAAAAAATATGGGCTTCCCAGGTGCCTCAGTGGTAAAGAATCTGCCTGCAAATTCAGAAGGCACAAGTTCGATTGCTGGGTTGGATGAATCCCCTGGAGAAGGAAATGGTAACCCCCTCCAGTATTCTTGCCTGGGAAATCCTATGGGCAGAAAAGCCTGATGGGCTACAGTCAAGGGGTTCGCAAAGAGCCAGACATGACTTAACAACTAAAAAACAACATTAAAACGTATGATTTGAAAGTAACTAAAGATAAGATATAGCACCCATATTTACATTTTATTGTTTATAGTTTTTGTTGATAGCTGTTAACTTTAAATCAGAAGAAGATGGTAGAAAAAATTGTTATGGGAGGAAGAAGAGTGAAGGAAAAAAAGCTTGAGAGGTTGAAGATAACATATACGTGAATGTCTAAAACTATTTTCAGACTAATTTTGTTTCAGCTCAGTTCAGTTCATTCTCTCAGTCGTGTCTGACTCTTTGTGACCCCATGAATCACAGCACACCAGGCCTCCCTGTCCATCACCAACTCCTGGAGTTTACCCAAACCCATGTTCATTGAGTCGGTGATGCCATCCAACCATCTTATCCTCTGTCATCCCCTTCTCCTCCTGCCCTCAGTCTTGCCCAGCATCAGGGTCTTTTCCAGTGAGTCAGCTCTTCGCATCAAGTGGCTAAAGTATTGGAGTTTCAGCTTCAGCATCAGTCCTTCCAATGAATACCCAGGACTGATCTCCTTTAGGATGGACTGGTTGGATCTCCTTGCAGTCCAAGGGACTCTCAAGAGTCCTCTCTAACACCACAGTTCAAAAGCATCAATTCTTTGGCACTCAGCTTTCTATATAGTCCAACTCTCACATCCATACATGACCACTGGAAAAACCATAGCCTTGAATAGACCAACCTTTGTTGGCAAAGTAATGTCTCTGCTTTTTAATACACTGTCTAGGTTGGTCATAACTTTCCTTCCAAGGAGTAAGCGTCTTTTAATTTTATGGCTTCAATCACCATCTGCAGTGATTTTGGAGCCCAGAAAAATAAAGTCAGCCACTGTTTCCACTATTTCCCCATCTATTTGCCATGAAGTGATGGGGCCAGATGTCATGATCTTAGTTTTCTGAATGTTGAGCTTTAAGCCAACTTTTTCACTTTTAGCAAGAGGCTCATTAGTTCTTCTTCACTTTCTGCCATAAGGGTGGTATCATCTGCATATCTGACGTTATTGATATTTCTTCCAGCAATCTTGATTCCAGTTTGTGCTTCTTCCAGCCCAGTGTTTCTCATGAAGTACTCTGCATAGAAGTTAAATTAACAGGGTGACGTATATAGCCTTGACATACTCTTTTTCCTATTTGGAGCCAGTCTGTTGTTCCATGTCCAGTTCTAACTGTTGCTTCCTGACCTGCATATAGGTTTCTCAAGAGGCAGGTCAGGTGGTCCGGTATTCCCATCTCTTTCAGAATTTTCCACAGTTTCTTGTGATCCACACAGTCAAAGGCTTTGGCATTGTCAATAAAGCAGAAATAGATGTTTTTCTGGAACTCTCTTGCTTTTTCCATGATCCAGATAATCACAATGGTGTGATCACTCACCTAGAGCCAGACATCCTGGAATGTGAACAAAAGTGGGAGTTAGGAAGCATCACTATGAACGAAGCTAGTGGAGGTGATGGAATTCCAGTTGAGCTATTTCAAATCCTGGATGATGATGCTGTGAAGGTGCTGCACTCAATATGCCAGCAAAACTGGAAAACTCAGCAGTGGCCACAGGACTGGAAAAGGTCAGTTTTCATTCCAATCCCCAAAAAAGGGAATCCCAAAGAATGCTCAAACTACTGTATAATTGCACTCATCTCACACGCTAGTAATTGGGTTTATGGGGATGTAATAACTAAAGGTATATATTCCTGAAAAGGGGAGGAATTAAATTGTAAACAAATTTGAACCCTCCCTAGATATTTATTTTCCAATCGTTTTTCAAATAAATTGCTTGGTCAAGTCATCAAATTACTATGTAATAAGAGTAGTATCACAGAACCGTTCCTTAAGTCGGTTTCCTCATTTATAATCTAAAGGTCATTGTCCCAAAGAAACTACTGTGAAAATACTTAAGTGTGCACAGAGAATGAAAAACTTGAAAACTTAAAAATGTCTTCACCTTGTTAAAAAGTCGATAGCAATCGTAACAACCAGTTCCAGAAGCTTGTCTCTGGTCTCCTCCCTCCACCTTGCCATAAACATGCTGATTTCCCCAAAAGGACTGTTGACATCTCTCTTTATCCTGTCCATTCTCCCCACAGCCCAAGTCACAGCTTCACGTAGAGCCTGTATGTGTCTCTCTCTCATTTTCTCCCCTTTTCTCTTCAATCAGTCCACTCAGATAACCCATAAACACTTCAAATTCAATGTGTTCAAAGCTAAAATTAACACCTCTGTCCCCCAAATCTCCTTTCACGTTCCCTATCAGTTCCCTAGAGGTGCAGGTCTCCACATCCTTATCCCTTGCATCCAATGAGCCCCGAAGTCCTCTCACTGTGTCTTATCATCTGCCCTTCTATCCACATTCTCTACTTGATTTTCCACAGCATCTTCTTAAAGGGCCACCATGACTCATGCTCACCCACTCCAACTCACGTTCACATTATGATCAATACAACCTTCTGAGCTTTTTGCGTAAAACTCCAGAAGTTCAACTCTTCTCAGTATAAAATGCAGTTCCTCAGCGTGAGATGCAAGGCCATCATGACCTGGGCCTTGCATTTCTCTTCATCCTCACATCCTGGCACTTCTTCTCTTGCCATTGGCTCAAGTCATACTGGCTTTCCAAAAGACTTCTGAATGTGCCCTGCCCACTTATAGGTCTGTCTCTTCATGTACCATTTTCTCTGTCCGAAAAGCCCTGCTCTTTCATTCTTCCTTGCTCACATCTCTGTTTAACTTTTACTGATAATAAAATCTAAGCTCAGAAACAACTTTTTCTAGAAAAACTTTCCTGACCCCACTTCCATCCCAATCTGAGATAAAGGCTTCTCTGCAAACGGCATGGAGTTGTCTGTACTAGAGCAGTTTTCAAAATATGATCACATTCACTAATGCTGTTGGTGACATGAGGTTACCTATGCTAATTTTTTAAACACAATATGAATATATTTAAATGAAAGTGGAAGTGTGAGTCTCTTGGTCATATCCAACTCTTTGCAAACCTATGGACTGTAGCCTACTAGGCTCCTCTGTCCATGGAATTCTCCAGGCAAGAATATTGGAGTGGGTTGCCATACTTTTACCTCTTGGGGGTCTCCCCATCCCAGGGATCAAACCCAGATTCCCCACACATTGCAGGCAGATTCTTTACCGTCTGAGCCACAACCAAAATACAAAACACCATCGCAAACCAATGGCAATAAATATGGTATTTCATTTGTACCACATGACAAACATTTAACATCCTTACTCATAAATGAGTTTTTAGAAAGCAGTAGGAAAGACATTGATATGTCAAGGAAAATGAAAAAAATAAAAAAAAAGAGGAAGAAAAAATAACACAAGTGACTAACATGATCACAATTACTGATCTTCCAGCCAGATACTGAACTCTCATTTCACAAGCAGGTTCCACAGGAATCAGACTCTTAAATACAGGTGTGCATACAGCAAGGTCATGGAAGGGTGTGTTCTGTCCTTAGAAAAAAGGATTGTGGGAAAGTAGAGGAAACAGGATTGGACAGGGGCAGAAACTGAACTGTATATTGATTCAGTAACAATAGCTTCAGCCAGTCTTATAAGAGCTGTGAAGTTGGGATGTTCCTTGAGAGTTATCCCAAATTGAGGCAAGAGAAATAATCCTGGTGTTGACCAGTCAGTAGACGCAGGCTTCCTCTAGGAGATGGACTTCCTTATGTGAATTATGGGCAAGGACCAAAGAGAGATTCAGCTAAAAACTGTTAACCACCAACTTTCTCCGCTGCTGTGCTGATGGTATATGGGCAAGCACCATGAAATCCACTACAGTTCCCTGAAGACAAATACTTTTTCTCATTTACTTTTATGTGCCCTGGGCTAGCAGAGACCCTGAAATATAAGAGGCATTCAAAAATAAATGTTTATTGAATGAATGCATAGTTTGAATTTTAGTTAAATTCATCTTTCTGAAAGCAATATGTGCGGCAGATACCTTATGTTCAATCTGAAAATAAAGACCAAAGAAAACACAAAGTGCAGAATAAATAGCTTTTAATCTAACTTCCGTGTCTTGGCTTCTTAGAAGACTCATAATGATCCTCTGTCTTTAATCTCCCCAACAAAATGAAAAGTTAAAAACACAGCAGCCGGGACTGAAGTACAGAGGAAAAGTCTTTGTATTAAAAGGGCATTCATATAGTTTTTAGCTTGAAGAAAATGTAAGGTTGCAGCATTCACAGTGTTAGTTGAATCTCAGCACTCTCTCCTTATTCACATTTTGTTAAGCCAATGGTGTGGTCAAGTGTAGCCCCTGATGTTTATATGAATAACCTGCACATAGCCAAAGGAGATAGAACAAATAGGAAATGCAATGCTAGACACTCTTTTTATGCTTAAATTGTATCTGAAAATAAAAATAGGAAAATGACACAAACTTGATTCAAGCTTACTAATATGCAACATTAGCATTAGAGGTACACGTGGAAACGTCTAGGAGTCATGATGCAACTGGGAGTGACTGATGGGAAAAGAAGATGAAGATTGGCAGCTTTCAGTGTTAGGATCTAAGAGACGAAGATGTTAATGGATACACCACAAAAGAAGCTAAAGCAGCACTGAGGATGATGTTAAGTGGTGGAGTGGAGAGAAGAAAACATGTCAGGAGCTAAACTCCCTGCGGCTGGGGAAATGGGTCCTTTTGGATGAGAGTAATTACAAGATAACTGCAGTGATTTCAAAGGGAAGACTGGTAAATCGGCTCCTGAAAAGAAAGGCCTTATGCAGGAGAGAAAAGGTGAAAGTGTCCCTTCTCCTATAGAAGTCCAATGAGCATTATACAGAAAAAAACAGATGCTATAGTCAGGCAAGATCCAAACCTCTAATTGTCTGAATGCTTTGATTTACACAAAAATCACACAGGAGTGCAATCAGTTTTGCTACCATATTTGTTTCGAAGGGTGAATCTGTTCCAACATTACTGGCATATTAGGTAACCATTGGAGAGCATAAAAGCAAGCTTTTATCTGGAAAAGGGTGAATTCCAAAAAGTACACCCAACTGAACACACTGAAATATGCAAAACACAAGCATATGCCTGAAACTTCTTCCAGCTACCTCATTTCAGCATGCGTGTTATGAGTCAAACTCCTGTACATCTAGTATTGCAACTTCCCACTTGATTTCAGGTAACTTTCTTTCCACTACTTGCTCGTAACACAAGCTGCAACCCTCCTGACCCCACTTCCACAAGCAAACTTCAGGTCTTTTTCAGGGTAAAGGACCATTTCTATTGTAGCTATGTATTTCTTAGCCCTTGAACATATGTCAAACTGTACTACTGTGTTCACTAGTATCTTACCTTTTTCCAGTGCATCACTAATGAAGCTTTTAGTGTTGCGTTCCTTATTCCACTTTTCTCATATGACCTGAAGTTATTATTGTGTGGTTTAGTACAGTGCAGTGATTTGCAAGAGCACATATATCACATGGCAGCAGAACTGACTTTATTTGTTTAAAAGTGCCAAGTCTCAGGGTTCCTTCCAAGGTTTTGATGCATTTCTATTACCAAGTTCAAGCTCATACTGCTCACCACATAACAGGCTAATTAATTAAGAGACAAATGGTTGGGGACAGGAATAATGACTTTATTCAGAAAGCCAGAAGACTGAGAGGATGGTGTACTAGTGTCTCAAAGAACCATTTTGCTTGAGTTAGAATTCAGATTTCTTTTATACTATTATAAGAGGGGAGGTAAACGCAAACATTTCCTGGTTCCTCTCAGTCTCGTGAAGAAATATATTAATTTCTTCTTTCCTGCAGTCATTCCTTGGCAGACCTGGTCTGGATATTTCCTGTGAAGTAAATAAAGAAATTTTAGCCTAATGCTCATTACCTGGGAGGCACATAATTTAAGCTTATAGGAAAAAAATCTCTTTCAGAGAAGGTTTTTCCCTATTATAAGAGGTTGGGTGGGGCCCACGGGGGTAGGAGCAGAGTAGTTGATAGCTGTTCTCTTTTATTTTCCTATTGGGTTCCAAATGGATGAGTAATCCATTTTCAAACTTAGGGACAATTAAGACACGGGGACTTAGCCAGTGGATGTTCTACCTTTAGACTGCCATTTGAAATGATCCAAAAGTGAATTCTGAAAAATATAAAACTGACTGGGAAGTTACTCTCAGGGACAGGAGGAGCAACGGCGTCAGGAACGAGTGGAGGCAGAGACTGACGCACAGGAGAAACCTTGCCAGACGTGGAATGTGACAGACCCTTCACCACGGCAGGACTCTGCTGCCCAAAGTCATTGATTTTTGCTTGTCCTCCACATCTCGGTTTCCAACCTCTATGTTTACTTTCTGAGTTACCCGATCACGTACTGGTAAACTTCTCCATTAGGAAAGCCGCACCTGCAGATAGAACCCTGACACTAACTCCTCCTGAGATCTAACATTACAGCAAGCACTCGTGATTCTGACCAAGGTGCTCTGTGGAATTCAGTTGGAGAATTATTGTTCTTAAGTGGATCACAGAACAATTGCTTTGAAATAGTTCAAGACTGTACTGTTCAAAGTCACCAGCCATTTTTTTTTTCTTTTTACTGAGATCTGTTCACTCAATCTTGAGAACCTTTTAAAAAGTGTTAACTTCATCATGTTAGGAAGACATAGTTTTTCTGGAGACAATCACACATTTTGGAGGTGGAGGAGTGGGAGGCAGACAGAACTTTCTTCCCCCGCTTTCCTCAACTCTGATCATTTTTTAAGGTCAGAATATTAAAGTTTCCAGCTTTCTAAACCACCACATTTTATACTAACAGAAAAAAAAGCCTGAATCAATGAAAACTACAAAAAAGAATACAATCTTCTGAGAAGATTTTGCTCATCAATATTAGTCATATCCCCTGGAAAATAGAAATTTGGGAGTAATAAAATTTTATTTCTGAGTGAATCACAAGTTTCCTACATTCTCCCCAGGAACCCATTTCTCCTCCTTCAAAAGATTTCAACTTTTTAAAATCCAGAGACTTTGAGAGGTGGAAACACAAATACAGTGAATTTGGCGATGTTTTATCAGTCTCTGTTCAAACTACTGACTTCACTGACTCTGAAAACTGCAGTCCACAGGGTCACAGAGTTGGACACACAGTATGCGTTCAGTCACTCAGTCGAGTCTGACTGTTCGCAACCCCACGGACTGTAGCCTGCCAGACTCCTCTGTCCATGGAGTTCTCCAGGCAAGAATACTGGAGTGCGTAGCCATTTCCTTTTCAAGGGTTCTAACCTGGGGATTGAACCCAGGTCTTCCTCATTGCAGACAGATTCTTCACTGTCTGAGCCACTAAGGAAGCCCATATATACAGCTTTTCCAGTGTAGCTTAATAATACGCAACTTAATATATGCAACGAATAGCATAGTCCAATATTGGACAATGACCATAACTCCTATAGGGAATTGATGCATTCCTGTAAAATTACATACTACTTCATTATCCACATAGTGTTTCAAAACAACCAACAAGCTTATAAGTGGGACTGTTTCCTCACCTGTGAAATGAATTGGTTGCAATCAGCAATTTCCCTGGTCCATTCTAGTTCTAACATTCTATTGTTTATATAAAAGCTAACAGAAGTTCACTGTAAATATCCTTATTTCTTATTAAAAATGATTAGTAACTTCATTAGTTTATCATATAGTAAACTGTTATCTGATTATTTTTTAAAAACACAAATTCTAATTTTCCATTTCCAAGTTGACTTAAGTTAGAGTTCAGAGATTTTTGTATTGCAACCCTGTGCATTATAATCATTAATTTTATTGCCACTAAATATTCAAAGGTGATATGTTTTCAAAGAGCAAGTTATACAGCATTCCTAACAGAATGGTAAGAAATCAAGTCACTAAACCATTACAGTGAGCCCTCAGTTTTCTGGCAGTGGTAGTAAAATTGGTCATTTAGTGTAACTGAATTTCTAAGTTAATAGAATCATTACCTACCAGGTAATCCATTAGAAGAACGGTGCTACATTCAATTAACAGATAATTTTAGTGAGAACAAACCAATTTACTTGTTTATGAAAAATTAGATAAAATTTAGAATAAGGTAAAAGGATAGGAAACAATGTCTTTAAGAGAAATTGTTTAGTTGGTTTTTAACAGACTTTATATCTTTTAGAGCAGTTTTAGGGTAACAGCAAAATTGAGTGGAAAGTTAGAGATTTTCCTCATGTACCCTGACCTCACACACGCATAGCCTCCCTCATTATCCACCTCCCACACCAAAGCGGTACATTTATTACAATTTGTGAACCTACATGGGGCTTCCCAGGTGGCACAGTGGTAAAGAATCTGCTTGTCAATGCAGGAGATGCCGGAGATGCAGGATCAGTCCTTGGGTGGGGAAGATGCCCTGGAGGAGGAAATAGCAACCCATTCCAATATTCTTGCCTGGAAAATTCCATGGGCAGAAGGGCCTGGTGCGCTACAGTCCATGGGTTCACAAAGAGTCAGACATGACTGAGCGACTAAGCACACCGCACATGAACCCACACTGACCCAGCTTCGTCATCCAAAGTCCACAGTTTACGTTCGGGTTCACTGTTGGTGCAACCCATTGAATGGGCGTGGACAAAAGTGTAAGGACATGTGTCCATCACTGTCATACAGAGTATTGTCACTGCCCGAGACTGCCCGAGACCTCCTCTGTGCTCATTTATTCTTCCCTCTTTTCTTCTAGCCTCTTGCAACCAATTTTGCCTTTTTCAGAATGTTTTGCCATTGAAATTGTATGGTATGAAGCCTTCTCATGTTTGTAGAGGGCCTAGACCACCACTGGGGCCTCCTCACTCCAGTTTCAGAATCTTCACTGGACAAGAGTTTGGTGGTAATACAACCCATCAGCTCAAGCCAGTGGACAGTTGCTCTGTGGGTTAGAGAAAACATACTTTTTCAATATCATTCAGGAGTGAAAGCCACTTAAACATTATCCAGGGGAATATACTGAGATCAAATCACTATCTACTTTTGATTAAAGCCCTCAGATCTAGTGAAGTCGTATGTTAAATTGTAGACTTCTGTCTATAAAAGAGGCAAATAATTTCTATATTGTAGAACAGATAACTCCAAAGATTACAGTCTATTACATTTCAATACATTCACTTGTTTTGAATATAAGCCAGAAATATTCATAACTTCCTCGATTAAATCGTGCATATACACACACCCACACTCACCCCCACACCTTCACACACAGACTTTCTTTCTCAGATGCTCTTTGAACTGGTTGTACTGTCTTATCAATTCTCTCATTAATTAATGAGCTGGACAAAATTTCCAACACATGTTCATTTTATATTTGTGTGAGAGTTATCATGCTGCCTTTTCGAAAAATAGAATTTAAAATTCACTCACTACAAATGACTGGAACACATAACATGTTAAAGTCATGGTGCTGTGAGCCAAGTGGAACCAAGAAATAAAAGTCATTCCCAGCCCTAGAGAATCACACAACCTAATCCAACAGCTACCTTGGGAGCAGAGATAAGTGCGCTGGCCAAGGGTTGATGAAACTGCCAACGAACTGAAGGAATCTTATTTGTCCTTCAGGATTTTTTACAAAAGGATGATTTCAAAAAGAAATGGCAATTGGACCTAACATTTAAATATATAGTGGACTTTTAGAGTATAGAGATATAAGGTTAATTTCTAAGATCAGCACATAATACAAAAATCACCCATAAACAAAATAACCCTACAGGAGACATGTATATTCAACCACAAAGTGCATTTTGTATATATAATCCTGCTTGGTACTAAGAACGTAAGGATGTCTAATGTATATAGTAATGTAGGGGACATAATCTCAGCACAAACTATATTCAGATATCTAATCTTTCAAATGTTTTGTTACCAGGAAAATGTGAATAAAGTTATGGCTTTTTCTGACCATAGTTATCATTTATTTTTGTAAACTATTCCTTTAACTCTTTTCTGTAGACCAATGCTTTTACCTCTTCATTAGGCATTGTTCCTCTATAAATGGCTCTGCAAATAAAGGCCATCACAACCAATTTCATGGCCAACTGACCCAAACATCTCCTTTCGTCATTAATGGTCAGGGAGATATTAAAATTACTCACATAATGGTTCCCATTGGCTGCAGCCGTCAGACATTTACTAATTCAGATTTGACCGCATTCATTGCCTAGATCACATACTTGCCTTACCAATCAGAAAGGAAAGACCCACAAGCTCCGCGAGTCTTTTAGGCTGTGGTTTGTAATTTCTTTTGTGCTTGTGTGTTGAACTGGGGAAGGAATAATGTTTGCATTTGTCTAAGCACGTTTTTTTGAACTTAGAGAAGTTAAATGTGTTCCTGTACCATGGAACTCCACGGTTAGAGAGAAGATACCAAAATATATATAATATAAGCAAAGGGAATGATATAAGTAATAGTAAGTGACTTAAATCTATAGGGTAAGTTTGAGGAACTAGGAACTTGGATTCGGTGTAATCATCTTTTTCTTTTCCAGCTTTATTTTGTGAAGCTGGAGAAGAATATAAAGGTCTGTTTTGTGATTATTGATATACCAATATGATTGATATTTAGCATTGTGTAAGTTTAATGTGTTTAACATACACATTTATTTATACATTGTAAAAGGATTGCCATGGTAGTGTTCATTAATACCTCCATCACCTCATATTATATCAATTCTATTATCAACTTCCAAGCATACGATGCAGTTTTGTTGACTATAATGACCATGCTGTATATTAGATTCCCAGAGCTTATTCATCTCTGCTAGAACATAGTACCCCATGACAAACTTCTCTCCCTTTTCCTCACCCCAAGACCCTGGTAACCACTATTTATCATCTGTTTCTGTGAGTACAGCTGTGTTAGATTCTGTATGTGAATAATAGCATACATAATTTGTCTTTTTTTAATCTGAATTATTTGACTTAGCATAATGCCTTCAGGGTTTAACTACGTGGTAAAAAAGCTGGGTTTCCCTCTTTCTCATGGTTGAGAGACAAGGACTATTTTAAATATTATATCAAGTCAATGTATGGCAAAACCAATACAATAGTGTAAATAAAATAAAATAAATTAAAATATTTTAATTTAATATTTTAAAATGTTAATTTAGATTTTAATATTTTAAAACTTTAATTTAAAATTCAATATTTTAAAAGCTCAACATTCAAAAAACTAAGATCATGGTCTCTGGCCCCATCACTTCATGGCAAATAGATGGGGAAACAGTGGAAATATATATATATATATATATATATATATATATATATATATAGATAAGTGT